>JBAMBJ010001448.1:0-225135 GCA_037043495.1 Drosophila recens | reverse complement strand
TGTTGGAGTCGCAGTTAACCGTTCTATTAACCATTTGTTTGTTTGGCAAACAAATTTTAAACTAAATTAAACGCACCTGCATCGTACGAATAAGTTCAATCAATATTAATTAAAATGCAGGCATATTCCCTAAGGGGTTTTCCCCGTACCTGATGATGTTTTGCATGGGTGCTTCTGTTGTGTGTGGCGGTTTCTGCTCCTAAGGGTGTTTCAGTGTGCGGGGTGCGAGGTGCGGGGTGAACCGAGTTTCATAATTCGACTTAAATGCTACGAGGCAATTTGCAGTAGCAACAACAAACAACAACATGGACAAAGTGCACATTCCTGCTGCGGCTGCTGCTATTGCTGCATTATTACAAGTACAACAACAATAACGATAACAACAACAACAACAACAACGTGCGTTAGAAGAAAAACCATCCACTCACACGCACACACACACAAACGCAACCCCTCTCTGTCCAACCACCACCCACACGTGAGAGAGCGCAAATAATGCAAGAGAGGCAGAGAGAGAGAAAAGTAAGTGAGATTTCGCTCAAAGCTTTAAGTGCAACTTGTACCTCACTTTTGTTGTCGCATGCGCATAAATAACGGGGTGGGCTCAGCTTTCCTACGAATATTATCAAGTTTATACGACAATTTAAGTTGGTTTAAAGGAAATTAAAAAAAAGGAACGTGTATGTTTTTTGTCTTTAAAAATAATAATAACACTGAATGGATCTAGCAACTATAATAAAATAAAAAAAAAATTAATAAAACAAGACAGAAATTTGTTTGAAACAAAATAGGCGAGTTTTGTAATTTGTAAAAACAGTTAATTGACGAACTGTATATGAAATAAGCCGCTTTAAACATTTAAAAAGCACTGTTGTAAGCTGAAATGATTTTGTTGAAATCAGGTTTAGCTGCCTTATAAACCTGATACATAATTTGCGTCGTTTGCCATTTTTGGGTGGTTGCCATTCAAAGCTCGACGCGCTGTTGCGTCGCATTTATTGTTTGAACTACTGTTTTTTCTATAATATTTTGTAAGTGACCAAACGGGGGAGAGTGAATGTGAACGTAGGTGTGCGAGCGACACTGAGAGCGTGAGAGGGAGAGCGTTAGAGTGAGAGCGAGAGCGAGTGAAAAACGGCAAGCAGTGCGAGAGCGCACTTTTGCGAAGCTTTGCTTATTGTTGTTGATGTAATAAACAGCGATTCTACTTTCGAAAGTTCAATTGAGAAATTCTCCGGCTTTGTCAGTTTAACGAAAGACGTTCGCGAGTGCGGTAACGGTAAATCTAATAAGTATATACTAACGGTAAACGCAAACAAATACAGCGGCGCGAGGGTGGAATGAAAAAACATTGCATCAGCATAAAAGTTGTGGCGAACAACGGTTAAAAACTAATTATTAATACATATTAATACTTTATGCAAGTGTATAAAATAATAGTTATATTGTAGTGTATTACAGTGCGATCTGAGAAGATAAAACCCGATAATCCCAACAACATAACGACCAAATTTATTCCAAGCGAATGTGAAACTTTAACACGCCGTGTTGCGCCTTTACCCAAGGGTGAATGTGAACGTGAACGCGAACGTGCATGTGCACTTGCCACCCTCGCACTCCCCCATTGTGTAAACTTCAACTTTCAAACCGAATCACATACAGTACAGGAAAAACAAGCGCAGAGTTTTAGTTTTTATTCGCACAAGCATTTGTTCAGTGCCACAGAGCAAAAGCCGCGGGTGTGTCGGCTACGGATACGGATACGGACACAGAAACGGACAGGGAGACGAAGAAGAGGAGAATAACGAGGACGGTTACGGCAACTGACTGACAGTAGCTAGAGACTAAATAGGAGCAGGACGGACCAGTTGCCACGGGACCACGGGATTTCGTTTTTGTTTTCGCCGTGTTAATTTGTCGTGCATTTGCAGCAACTGTGAAAAACAAAAAAGTTACAAAGTTCTGAATTTGAAAACAAAAAATAAAAAAACAAAGGAAAAAAAGTTAATCTTTTTCACCACAGCTGAAAAAGCTATGGAGGTGAGTGCGTTTTTTACGGTTTTAATCATATTTTTTATAGTTGATTTTAGATATTCATTTGTGAAAATTGAAAAAAAATAATAATAAAAAAATGGTATTCACTTTGTGATAAAACTTAAAAGTATAGTACATGTATGTATTTCTCTCCTTTGAACTATCGGGGGTGCCACAGAAATCGCTGTAGCTAGAAATTCACTTTAATTGCATACATAATAATAAATATTTATATAATAACATAATATAGTCAGAAAAAAACGTATAAATATTAAAAAAAAAAATAAAAATCATTACCAGATTCTTTCGCTCAGTGTACTGCGTCATAAAATTCCAAAAATGAGCAACTGCAGCATACTAAGTAGAATACTCGTAGTTAAGCGCTTGAGTGTAAACAAAAGCTGCAGAGTGTCACTTCATATTAAGGGTCGTCCGCTCGTCCTGCCAAAAATCCAATTCGAATATCCAAATTTGAAATGAAATCAGAGCTCACACGCACACACGCACACACACAGACACAAGGTGGACAGTCACTAACTAAACAAAAGAAGGCAATTCTGAAGAGCTTAAAATGCGTTTTGTCAACATTAGCAGAGGATGGTGTCTATATGTATACATATATACATATGTGTGTAACGTGTGTGTGTGTGGGCAGAAAGATAAGTGTCATGTGTGTGGGTAAAGGGGAATGATTAATGCTGCAGAAATTGCTTTCGAATTGCCGCCGAAACAGCAGCAGCAGCAGCAGCAACAATGGTGGATGTCGTGGACTTTGTGGACTGTGTGTGGATGCTAATGTGTGTGTGGATTGTATTGTATTGCACAAAGCGATGCCGCATCGCCGCCGCCTGTTGCCGCCAACCCTCAAGGACGGCGTCGAGTCGTTGGTGTTTCGCAGGGTTGGGAACAAAACAAAACAACCCTCGTCTTGAGGCAGCAGCAAATGCAGTAAAGATGAATAATTCAAATACAGTCGCATCTCGTATGCGTGTGCATACAAAAGGAAGGAAGGTTCTAGCTTTAGCTGAGTAACTGAGTAACGGTAACTGCAGCAGGTTTCTGCCTCGCCAGGCTTAAGTGCATTATCCTTGAGTGAGTTGCAATGCATTGCAGCTTAACCCTCAAAATAATTGCTTGCAACTTGCACCTTGCACCTTGCACCTTGCACCTTGCACCTTGCCATGTTTCCCCCGCACTCAAATTCGTTTTTTTCGGTCTTCTCTCGGTTTTCTCGGCAGGTCCTTGACTCGACATGGCAGCTGTCCCCTTGAACTCCCCTCCCCCATCCACTGCGCACATGCTGTGATCAATCATTAGGTGGTGCCTCCATTCCAAGTTATTTTCATGGAGTGACAAGGAATTTAATATTTCCCATTGCAGTTGACGGCAACATTTCGAATGGAATTTTCTTTCAATGACTCCGCAGGCAATAAATACTTCAAATGTTGCTAATGATAAGTAAACCAGCTACTTGAGTCACTTTTGACAGGTCACAGATCATAATTAACTTCAAGGAATCCTTGCCAGGTATTTCATTCATTTCAATTGACGCAGACTTGACTTGAACATCAATCAAACATTCAATGCATCTAATTCTTTGGTCAAATTTTATTAAAAGATTTTATTACATATCTTTCTTAAATCATTCAAGCTATATTAGTTTTTTTTTCATTTAATTCACAAAGGCAAAAACAGTTGTTTTTCTTTAGTTTTCAGTGCAAATGCTTTTCAGAAACTTTCCATCAGAAGTTGTTTAAAAATTTACTAATTTACTTGACGATTTTCATAAAACTTTTTTAAAACTTAGTGCTGATAAATAATGCTTTTAAATTTTAATGCAAAACTACGAAGAAAGTTCAGCTGACTTTTGAGCTAGCCAAGTTTTTTACTATGTCCAATTTTATTATACTAATTTTGTTCAAGTAAAACTTAGATTTGATTAATTAATTTGTGCTCTGTCAGCAATCACGTAATTTTAATATTCTATGCGAGGGTTTCTCTAACAGTTTCGTTATAAATAGACCTCAGAGTTTTTAGCTGATTGAAATTGTAATAATCCATAGTAAGACATAAGACATTTGACTTGGAAATTGAATGTATGTATCATAGCCAAGTTTAATTATAATTATTGAACAGCACTTGATATGAAGATATCATGTTGGAACCTCTTCCGGATCCTGTTCTATGTGTAACCTGATTAGCAGCTTTGTCTTGCGACAGACGTTTCCTGGCCGGGTGTGTTTGTGAGGTTTATGTGAGGGTTTGGTTTCGACTTTGCCGTTTGGCGTTTCCATTTCCATTTCCACGCCGGGCACGTTTCTCTTTTCCAGCTAAATTAGATTGCGTGCAGAATGTGGGCGAGTTGTGCTTGGCAGGTGCAAAGTGCGGCAGCTTGGACGTGTGAGGGGGTGTTGAGTGGGCTGATAAGTCAGCTCTGGCTCTGCTTCTTCTTCTGGCATTGCGTGTGCAACTATTGACAGCTGGGAGGGCAACACGTTGCCAACAACACTCGGCTATGTGGCAATGTGGCAATGTTGCGTTGTTGCGCCGCGAAAAACTTATGCACAGCAACTAATCTCTTTAGTGCAATTAATTATGTGCCGGCGCCATTTTGTTAACCAGGGCACCCCATATAACGGTTTGAGCGTTTCCAAGTTATTCTTTTCATTCACTCATTCACCCGTTCACGTTCCCTTTGCCTCTTTGTCGCTTGCCGCATGGCCGAGCTGTTTTTAGCTGTTCCGCAAAACTTTATCCTTTCGTCCTTTCGCCTGATAAGCCAGCCACAAAACCCGCTTCACGCAACTTTTGCATGCCCATAGATTACTCATCGTCCTGCCCGTTGGAGCTGAACAAAGCCAACTTTGTTCCCAGCTTTTAAAAACTCTATAGTCAGGCAAAAAACTATATATTCTTATTTACTGAATAAACTGTTGAAACTAGTGCTGTAAATTAAAACTGTGAATCGTGTTACAATACATATTATTGGTAAATTGAGTTTTAATCATAAGAAATCGTTGTTGTTGTTTGAAAATACAAATTGTCATAAATTAATTTTATTCAACCAAAATTTAAAAATGTAAATCTCAAGTTAGCTTGTCAAAACTGATACGATTTCCACGCTCATCGATTTGATCATGGTTTGCAACTAAACTCATTTTGCAATCAAATTAATTTCATTTCGTTTAAATACTTTATTGCTTAACTTCTTTCCAGAGAGTCTTGGGTCTATCGTTATCTTTCTTTTAAATGAAAGTCAAAGGACTTCGACTATTCTGAGAATTAGACAGACTTTTCCATCTTGAGTGCTTGATTCTTTTTCCATTTGCACACCAATTAGCATACATGCTTATTTGCTTAAAAAGTAAGTTCATATTTCGTGAGAAAACAAAAAACAACAAAGTTTTAAAATGCTGACGCAAAGTTTTGGGATTAAGTCTTAGGAAGTGTAAAACAAGTGCAGAATGTGCAACCGCAAACAGAACCAACTTTTCACTAATGAAATGAAAAATAGAAAATGACGTGGGTAGTAATGAGATTTTTATTCAAGGATTTACATTTAAGTCAAACAGCTAAAAATTGTTAGTGAAATAAGAAGAACAATATTTACAACCTCATAAGAATGTTGTAAATACGCTTTATATAAAAAGTTTAATTATTACAAAGTTGTGATACTGTTCACAAAATAAAATGAAAATTCTTTCAGACCTACATATATTATATTCTCGCTCTGAATGCGCCTCTATAGTTAATCAGAATTTTCATGTCACTCATAAATAAGCGTTCTTATAAGGAATTCCTAAGGTCAACCCTGTTATATTATTATTATTATTACGTATTCGACACGTTGCCCATTGACTTAAGATAATTGGAAAATTGTAGCGTGGGCTGCACATCTAATGAATGATGATTAGAAATTTCATTAATAAAACAAAAAATACTAATAATATCAACCTAAAGCGTAACGTGTCATTAACTTATTACGTAGCCGACCCGTTGTGCCGCATTATACTCTGTTTAGAGAGCAGATAATTCAAATCTAGAAGGGAACTCGCTTCTTGTGTCACATTTGAATGTGGGATGCGTAATTGCAAAGCTTGTTTCAGGCCAATTAAGCGCAAATTAAATTATAGAACTTGGCATACTTGCTACGCCCACGCTGTTGACACGATTCAATTTCAATTTCAATTTCCATTTCAATTGCAATTTGAGTTTCAATTTGAGTTTCAATGTCAGTCAGCCGGTCGGTTTGTCGGTTTTGTCACTTGGTCAGCGTCAGTTTGGAATCTGTTAAGTGATGCGGGGACTACAAAACAAATCAGAACTCTTACGAGGGATCTGTGTGGCTGTCGAGTGTGCGATGATTTTGGAACTTCTCGCTGTCTTCTCTCAGTCGCAGTCACAGTCTCAGCGTAAGTGAATGAAAATGAAAAAGTGCTGGTGGCACCCAAGTTACGTGATCCGAATGCCAAAACTCACAGAACTGACAGCGTATGAGTTTGAGTTTGACATGTCCAGCGGCAGCAGCAGCGTCCAAAAGACGAGTGAAAATGACAACTGCTGAATGGGCGACTGGTGGGCAAGTGGTTGGGTGGTTCCGTGGGTGGGTGGGTGAGAGAGGGTATGAATGAATGGCTGTCCGAGCGCGACGGCGACTGGTCAACGCCTCGAACCATCACTAAACACAACAACAACAATGAATCGCTGAGCAAATTAAATAATTTGTATTGCTGCTATTGTTGGTTTCCCTCCCCCTCCCATCTCTTCAATTTCCCCACTCGCTGTTCGACTTGGCAGCATAAATATCTGGACTGTTGTTTGATAATCGCATTTTTTTTTTTTTTTGTTGTCAAGCCAAGACCTCAAATTAATTAAATTGTCTGAATTTTAGCAGGTCAAATGTGAGTGTAGCTAGAAATTAAATTCATTGCGATTGTAAAAATGTCATAAATATTAAAGTAGATGTCCCTTGCTGCTAACTGAGATTTGGGCAAAGATTTCTCAGCTTGACCCTGAAATTGTTTTTGGCCCTTAATGAGCCAGCCAGATGTGGCTTTGCTTTTGCTGTTGTGGTTGTTGTTGTTGTCATCTTGAGGGCCAAAGGTCACAGCCAACAAGCAGAAAAATGTCTAATTAAACTTTTAATTAAAAGCATAAAAAACGTTTCAATGCCAGCTGCGCTGTAAATTGGATAACCTTTGACTATTTGCTGTAAGAAGTATATCAATGAAATTAAAAGTATATTTATTTATTTGAAAAAATTTAAAAAAAAGTCTAAGACATTAAGGCCCGTTTTTTTGAAGTCTAAATAAGGTACTTGATAACTATTGGAAAGAACATTTTACGTAAAATGTATAGAAATTAATGTCAAATTTGTTACTATATGATAAAGACTTTATATGTACATTGAAAAAATGGCCCTAATTATATTTATAATAGAAGATATCATTAAAACTATGCCTAATTAGTTGTAATTAAAAATGTTTCTAATCTATATGTGAGTAAAAATTCAAATGAAATGAAGAATTAATAGGTCAATGAATCAATTGAGACTTTATGGCTTAAACACAGTGACATTTTCTATGCAAATAAATAAATAGTGTATTTAAATCCATGACCATAAATTACAGACATGTGATAGTTGCAATAGAACGATTACTTATGAAGCACCTGCAGTTGTTCCATTTATTATAAAACAAACACACACAACAATAACTACACACACACATGGTTTACTTACCTGTACATTTATAAGATTGCATGCAGAAACGATGTCAATATAAAAGCGAACCCGAATGGAGGAAAATGGAGAGAATGTGTAACCATAAACCAGCTGGTAACCACAAAAACAATTTCGTGGCCTGGCTGCCGCCAAGTTCCAAGTTCCATGTTCCATGTTGGCTAGATGGTTGGATGGAGTTCACGTGCGAGCTCTGCATGTTAATGGTCGCAATCGAGGGCGTTAGGGAAACAATTGTGTGTCATGCACTTTCAACCCCAGCGTCGTCATGTCTGGACTATCTAGCTAAAGCGAGGGGAGGTTGAGGAATGGGTGTGAGCAGAGACAGAGAAAGGAAAAGAGACAGGGGCAAAACTGGCCATGAGCAATTGTCTGGCGACGGGGCAACTAGAGCCAATGGACTAAATTGAGCAACACCAACAACAGTAACAACAACAACAACAACAAAGAAGCAACAGTCTACTCGAGTCTTCTTCTTCGCTCGTCGCTCGTCGCTGTCGCTGTTTTTGGCCCAGTTGGCAGCTCTGGCAGTTGCTGGCTTTCTGATACATTCATTTGCTTTTCGTTGAGTGACAGTTGCCTCCCCTGCCCTTCCTCTTCCTCCCATCAGGTCTTCCCAAACCCCATGTATAGTGTGCACGTGCTGTTGGCAGCCCTTCCCCCACTTCCCCTTTCCCATTTCTCTGCCTCGACTCGCGGTGTTCATTATTTTTGCCAGTGGCAAATGTTTTGCCAACCCTTCAGCCTTCGCCCAGGAACACCCGTCGACTGCCGCAGTGCGTTTTAATTTTGTTTGATGTATTATACACCTACTCCCCCTCTCCATCCCCATTTCCCGCCCACTGTCCAACACCAACCACCAAAATACAGGCAACTCCACCCACACAACCACTTTGCTGGCATTTGCAATTGGGAATAGCGCGAATCAATTTCATTGTTCGCTTGCACAGCTCTATTGGAGTTTCAGGGCAATCATCTATTTCATTGGTACATTTCTATGCAGATTTATGCGTTTTCCATTTGATTTTACGCAACTCACAACGCAACGCAAAAACAGCAATTTCCGCACTCGAAAAGCTTTAAATTCAATAAACCAGTTCATCATGCTCACTGTGATGGGTTCTTAACCCGGGCCAGAACAAAGGATCACGCATCAAGGGCTTCAACTGTCCAGGACGCGTTTGCCAACTACTCTTTGCAGCCTAAACAAAAAGCCATAAAAGCTTAGCGATGGCCAACAACATTGCGAATGACTGTAAGCCAAAATTGGCTAGCTTTTTTTAGAGCGTAGATTGGTCCGAACATCCAAAGAATGCTAACTATAAGTGAAACGATGATAGAGAGAATGAATGATAAATAGAGAGAGAGAGAGAGAGAAAGAGAGAGTTGGGAACATGACTGAGATGCTCTTAACAATACTCAGAATGCCGTGGCAATTGATTGGAAAGTGCATATATTTTAGATAATGGTATATAAGTTATACTGAAAAATACCATATTTATTTCTTAAGTGATTCAAACATTCGAAAACTGGTAATGGCTGTTTTAAGCTTTTATGCAATATAGCTGCCTAATAGTATGCAATAAATATTTTGTATATATATTTTAATAAGTAACGGGTATCCTATAGTCGGGAGCTTGATTTCCCTTCTTTAAAAATCGACTATTTAATAACTTTGTTGCTTAAAAAAGTTTGACATAAACGTGAAATTTAATGTCTGTTAAGATTTAAAGGATTGGTTTGCTTTTTTCCACTTTCATTAAAAAACAACACAGTGCAATAAATTGTTATATCCACCGTAAGGAAATAAAAATTCCATTAACATCAAATGCAATTCCATTAGCACGAAATGATTTGATGCGCTCTCCATCGCGGTTATCTCTCTTTTTGTCCGTGGTATAAAGGCGTTCACTTTGGACATTGACAGGACAAAGAACAGGAAGCGAACTGCGATTGGAAAGCCATAAAGACGCATTCGGGTGTATGAGTGGGTGTGCGTATTAGTGTGTTTATTAGGGGGTGTGTGTGTTTGGCTTTGGCGTCGGCTTTAGCTTTAGCCAACAGACGCATTTTATGGCCAAATTGAGAGACAGCCACTCAGACTTCAGACAGGAAGCAGCTTCTACTAGTATCGCAACTAGAGTAAGTTCCTGTATGTTCTTTTGCCATTTTCCTTTTTCCTCTCTTGTTTTCATTTGATTTTGCTTGTGCTTGTGCTTAAGTTGATGTGTTTGCTTAGCTCTTCATTATAATCCAATATTTCCAAGTCAGCTTTATGTGCTTTCGTTCCAAGTCCAACTGTGCTTTGTTTTCCATCAACCATCAACTGCAATTTGGCTTAGCAGCAGCCACAATAGAATTATTAGCACAATTACCTGCGCCTGCCTCTAATTCGTTGGGACAATGGGTTCATTATAAATTATGACTGATGTTGCAACCGCATAAACAACTATATTATATACCTACCAGAGGGTAGTCTCAAAAGTAACCAAATTATATCTTATTATTATTTACAAAATGTGAACGTTAATTGTGAAATAAAAATTGGTCTAAAGATTTCTAATAATATTTGATCATAATACTCTTTTAAATTTATCACAATCAATTTGTATTATTATAATAGTGTTATTATTAATGCCTTAACTTATTTGCAATATATTTTGAAAAGATAAAATATAACTACTACTATATTCAATCCGAAATAAAAGCATATTTTGAAAAATCCTCGAAGCACTTTTTATATTATGCTCAAAATATTTAAGACAATCATAATTACTTTTCTTTTTAACGTTTAATTTATTTCATTCTTTCCTTTTCTTCTGCATTATTTTTTTCACAATTTTTTTTAGTGTTTCAATATTTTTATATTATTTATTGTATATTTATATTTTATTACTCAAATATTTTCGAAAACATTCGTCAATTCGACTTTACGTTTACTTTGACAAATATCTTTGTTTTTGGCAATATTTTTAACATTATTAACGACTGTTTTATTTACTTCTCTTTAAGTTTTTTTTCACATTTTTTAATTTTATTTAATACACCCAAGCAATATGTGTACAGTTCTTCTTTAATTTCTTTTTACATTTTCAATATTCTTTACCTCTTCTTAACTTTTTTTTCATATTATTAAAATCTTTCTTGGTTGCTCTCCCTAACTTATCAGCCTACCCTCGCTTGAGTTCGTACAGCGCTTTGCGAAGCGTTGCGGCCAAATTAAATGATAGCAGGAACAGTCTCGGAGCACTCGCGTATCACACAGTGACCACTAATGGAAATGGACTGCCACAGTCCCGAAAATTCTATTAGCCTTGTACAAGCAGCGTGTGGCACGCACTCCTGGGGCACATTCACAGTCACAGTCACATTCGGAGAGTGCATTGCGTGTGTTGCATGTACAAATTCAACTTGCTGCATCAAATGATGCACTCTGCAACAATTTGTGGCACTTCAAAATAAACAAAATAAACTCTTAAACTAAACAGTAACTTGACTAGTTACTGCAGTAATTCAATCTAATTGCCTCGTTAATTTGTTGCATGCCACTTGCCACATGAAGTCCTTAGAAAATTGTATAAAAGTTTACAGTTGTCGCTTTAACTGCCAGCATATGCTGCAGCCTAAAAAGAGACAGCAAGAGAGAGAGAGAGAGAGCAATGGAATGCTGTGTAATGCACACCTTCAACAAAAGCTGGCAGGGAAATGGAAATGGGGAAATGGGCGACAGCTGCCCCCGAGCGAGGCATTAATTCCAGCAGCTGCCACAATTGCGCGACCAGAGATGCAGATGGCGCTGCAGTGGGATGAGGGCTGACATACATACATACACATACACACACATGCACGTGAAATTCCGATGGAGCCTTGGCTTAGAAGTGTGGGGCAATGGGAATGCCAAGTGGCACATACTGTGGTAGCTGCCACAGCCGTAGTTGTTGCCGGTGTCGATTCCCGGATGGAGTTTGTGGAAAATGGAATAGAAAATTGAGTGTGTCTGTGTGTGTGTGTGTGTTTGTAATGCGTGCTTATGGCGCCCATTTTAAATGAATTTCTCACCGACATACCGAAGTAAGATCTGAAGTTGCAGGCAACAACAACAACAACAACAACTTACAGCAACAAGTTACGTGGCATGCAGCACCTCAAGCTGCCTCAGGAAGCAACATATGAATGTATGTTCTAAGTATGTTCTTTTTATTAAAATCGTGCTGCCTGTCGGAATAAACTCGATTTGCATGCTTCCTTTCACCCGAGCAAGCCAGCAGCACAGAGGCGCCCTCTAGGAGTCATTTGCATATTGTCGCTCAACTGGAACTTGGCAAATATCTTTCATTTTTCATAGACAAAAAAAGAAGAAAATAAATGCATCTTGCAGGCTGCGGCTGTGCTGCATACATGCAATATTAAAGAAGTTTCATTTCATTACAAACGAGTACTCATATTCGCACTCAAACTCATACTCATAGTCATAGACAAACACGTTGCTGCCGCTGCAAATAAATTTGTCAAATTGCATTCGCTAGTCACTGTGTTTTTTGCCACTCTCTCGCTTGTGTAACATAAGCAAGCTGCGCGCTTGGAGTTCGAAGTTGGGAGTTCACAAATGTGGAGTTGTGAATTGAGAGACGACTGTTGCCACAAACAAGCGACAACAACACAGCAAATATGACTCTGGTCTCTGTCACAGTCCACGCTGCACGTCCACATTTTGTGTCTTTCTCTTTCTTTTTCCCTTCCCTTTCTCTTCACTCTTCACACTGCTGACAGCTTTTACACATTTCATTTTATTGTCACGTACGCGTTCATTTCGCAGTTTCGTAGTTTCCCTTTATGGTAGGTCGCTGCTGGTTTTCCTCCAAAATTATGTGTACATACATGTATCTATTGACATCCGCCATATAAGGCCATGCCCAGACATCGCAGTACACTTTAATAACAATATATCTCTTCTTCATATCCATGATATTTGTTTACACACAGGGTGTCGCATATCAAGTAATAGGAACATTATAGATATTAAGTTCAGTAATAAATATTATATTATAATATTGTTTTTGGATTTCCGGTTGTATTTATTGGATTTCCCTTCTCATAACTTTTCTTTAAATTTCGTTGATAATCACAATTAAGAATATTATAAGCTAAACTCTGATCGGATTTAATTTTTGCCTGTAAATTTCATTACAGAGACTTCAATTCCTCACAGCAGAGTTTGTTAATACTTAAAATCGTTATTTATTTAAAAATATTAAACACAATTTTTAATTTTTTTAAGGTTATACAGGGTGAATCTTTTTCTAATAACATATTTTTGAACATGAAATATAAGCATGAAATAGGCATTATAACTAAAATATTTATTTTACTATATCATTATTACTATTTAATTAATTTTTCTATATATTATTAATATCTTTTCTAATAAAAGGGCTTCCCCGAATGTTTTATAAAGCTAGGGAACCAGTTTTTATATTGATATGCAACTATAAACTCAACAAAAATAATTATAATAAATTTACTGAAATTACAATATTCAAATGTAATTAACTAAACATTTATGCTCCATTAGCAGTAATTGTCGAACTTTCAACATTGCAGGATTTAACTTGAACCATATCAAAATTTAACGATCTACGAGTATAATCCTCCTTCAAATCTGTCATGCTCAATTTCTGATGATAATTTGGTTTGTCTGGGAAATGGTAAGAGTATGACATCTGCATAGCTCAGCAATTTGTAGTTTGTAGTTACGATGCAATTAAATCAGACAGACAGACAGTGAGACCAAAGCAAATACGTCCAAAGATAAAGCATACAATGACTAAAAACAGAAAGAGGGAAAGAAGGAAAGAAGAAAAGATGGAATGAAGTAAGTAGTTAAAGGAAGTTTCTGCTGTTGAAGTTGAAATTGGAGAGCAGCTGCACTTAGTTAATTGACCATTAGAATTCGCGTGCAATGTTGGCTTTAACTTTGCTAATCAGCTCTCAGCTCTGAGTAAGTTTCCAGCAAATGAATTAAAATTCTTGCCAAATGAATTAAAGCGCTCGAGTTGAGCTCAAGACATAAAAAAAACTTGCAGCCAGGCAGCCAGTTAGCCATCTATCCCTAAACAGGATGCTGCAGGAGCAGGAGCAGAAGGAGCAGGAGGAGGAGTAGGAAGAGGACACATTCGTGCCGCGCTAATTCAGTTTGCCGTATCATCTTTCAGTTTGTGTGCGGGACAGAGAGATAGAAAAAGTGTTTCCTTTCGCATCCTTTTTTGGCAGTCAAGTCCTGGATAGTCGTGGATTACACGCAGATGCAGCTGCACAGGACAAACGACGCCAGACGGCAGGAAATATGAAAACTAACAGACTTATTGCATTACTTACGCTAAATAACCCACTTACAAAATGGTGCACATGAAAAAGCGACAGAGTGACAGAGACAGAAAGAGAGAGTGGAAGTGGGAGTGGGAGAGAGAGAGAGGTTCAAGTTGAAGTTGAAGAAAAGCAGCAAAGGTAAATCTAATGATAATGATAGTGATAATGGTAATGATGATGCGGCCAACTTATTAAATCCTCCTCCCTCAAACAGCAGCTGGCAAATAGAGTTACAATCCGCTGACAGTTGCCAGAGTTGCCAGGGAAACGTGAAGAGGGAGCGGGATGGGGATGGGAGCTTGACAATTGCACAAGGCAGGCAACTTGACAGGCCCACTGACAGCTTCCAGTTACGAGACGAACAGACGAACAGAAGAAAGGGCCAGGGCAAAGTTTTGGCATCTCCAGTTGAATACCTGAAAAATCAGAGCTACGTGCTTCATTCACATACACACATGTATATAAGTATCAATTGTGTGTGTGTGTGTGTGTGATGTGAGGTAAACCTGGCATTCAGCATACGCATCTGAAATCGGATCGATGTGGAAATGTGGCTTTTACGTTTGCCATACCCTGTTTTGAATTACACCTGCTGTGAATTGTTGTTCGTCTAATGAGTTTATTAAGAATGTACATTTTGATGGAAATTCGATCGGCACATTAAACTTAAGTAGTTGCGGAACAATGTTTTTTCTCGTTACAAGGTTAATTGTTTCAAATATCACTTATAATTCTATGACATTATTTCTGTTAATTCACTCGCATTGCCAATATTCACTTTCTTCACAGTTTTGTATTTAATAAGTGGAAGTAATTCGTAAATTTTATATTATTGAATGCCTATTAAAAGTAAAATTCTAATATTTTACGTGTAACACTTTTAAAAACTACAAAATACTGGGTATTTTGCAGTTAAGCAATGCGCCAATTTGTTGTTCCCTTGTCGGCTCATAAAATTTGCATTAAAAGAATTGTTTTACGTTCTTCGGTTGTTGTATTTGTATTCGTATTTTTTCCACTCGCCTGCATTGCTCCTGCTGTCTGTCTTTTCATTATAGTTGAAAGGTTCTGAATTTCTGAATTTCACATGGAGTATGACTTAACAGTTGCACAATATTCTGAGTGTGCGTGTTGCACACAGATTCATAAATGCAGCATAGACTTGCATCTTTAAATTCAATACGAGTATTCGCATGAGTGTGGTATGAGTGTGTGGCTGCACTCAAACTCGAATGCTTATTTGCATTCACATTTATGCAGTCTGAAGAGACAGAGAGAGAGAGAGAGAGAGAGTAGAAAGAGAAAGAGAGAGTGCGTAGAGACCCAGGAGGCTAAAAATGAAAATGAATGAAAATCTAATATGGCAGAAAACCCAATTAAGTTCAGCACAAAGCAAGAACAAGGCATCTGGAAATAATTCTGTTTACGCTGAGCACAAGACAAGTTAAATCTTCTTGTGGATGCCTCACAGCAGCTGTGGCTCAGGCTCAGTCTCGGGCTTTTCCCGTTTCTTCTTTTCTGTTTTCCGTTTTTCATTGCCAGCGACAGAAATGCGCCTGGGGGTAGGCAATGAAAAAGCGCAGCGTTCACATTTGATTGGATTTGCGGTATGAGCTAAACACGAACTGAGACTGCGACTTAAATCTAGAGCAGAACCAAATAAAACTAATCAAAAACTGTGCAAACTGTTTTTTAATTATTTTTCCATTTATTTATTATTATTTGCAGATGTGCATCTAAACTATTAAGCCACGAGACCACACATTTCCAGAGCGGTAAGTCGGAACATTTTAGTTTTAGTTTCAATTGGTATTTCAGTCACGATTCGATCCTCGTCGATTTGTTGCCCCAAAAAAGGGTTGCCAACTCAGCTCAGCGCATTTTTATGGCAATCGTCACAGTTACAAGCAAAGTACGTGAGACTATTTTTCAGTTATTGAACGACTCGACAGTTCAAGTATTT
This sequence comes from Drosophila recens, assembly GCA_037043495.1. Lineage (NCBI taxonomy): Eukaryota > Metazoa > Arthropoda > Insecta > Diptera > Drosophilidae > Drosophila > Drosophila recens. The sequence goes on along the minus strand of JBAMBJ010001448.1, from coordinate 209,032 downwards.
CCACAATTTCATTTTATTCCCTCTCTGAAACAAACTTAACCTTTTACACAGTGTGTAAAATGCACTTTCCACAATTTCGATTTTAAGTGTAAACAATCTTAAATGAAGGAGAAAAGCATTTCCTCAAATCAAATACAAATGTAATCACATTTGCTGACATCATTCTTAAATTCTTCATCTTGACAATGTCTTTACTAAAAACCGATATCTTAACTTTGAGTTTGGAGTTATTTCTAATGAGTCTTTTGTGTTGGCTGTGGCTTTTCCAAATGTGGTTACACAGGTGCCACAACAAAGCATAGGCTTAAAACTAGACATAATCAGGCGAAAAAGCTTTGGACGAAAGTATTCGACTTGAAAATATCCTATACCTACTTTAAGAATTTATTTGATTGACTTAATCATAAAGATTGTGAATTATAAAGTTAAAATTCTAAAGACTATTAAACTAAATTAAAAATAAATGAGAAAAAGGAGATTAAATGGTGGATAGCTAAAGAAACCACTTAACAATATTTAAGTTGATCATTATACATTCTTCGACATGAATATACCCTCTCTAGGATAAATCTATGCATTTAAGTATACATATTTTGACAGAGCTCTGCTTTTTGTGGTGTTGCCAAAGGATTAAAAATGCAAACGAAGCCGCAGTCAAAGAACTGAGTACTCGTACTTATTCAAACTCGCACTCACACTCACAAACATACTTAAGTATGTGGCACAGTGGAGCAGAGCAGTGTGTATTTGTGTGAGTGGGTGAGTGGCTTTACTCCGCCTTTTTAATACGCACACTCGTAATTTATGTCAGCATTTCTCGGCCAAAAGCAAATCAATGAGAACGTGGCACAACTGTGTGCTGTGGTGCATACTAGATATGCCACTTACTACACCACTTGCACCACTTGCTACACTTGCTTCACTTGGTTTACTTTCCATTTTCTGGCATACATAATTCACTTGTTGACCGAGTTTAGATCGATGTTTTGACCAAGTCAACACGCCTCGAGCCACATTAATTCGGACAACACAAAACAAAAGCCAAGTGCGAAGAGTTTATCGCAATCTTAACTTTAAAGTCACAGCCCAAGAAAAGAGTTAGATCAACATTGTATGCGGCTTTAAGAGATGCTGCAGTGCATCCACTATTTTTTTTTATGGGAAACTGGAATGCCTGGCAATGCGTTGTACTCTTTACGGCAGCCCTGAGAACTGAGAACTTAGCCCTGGTATCTATGGTTATAGGAGCGTCTACTGTTTGGCCATAAAGTGTCGAGCCAAGAACTAATCGGTGGCAGCCATAAAAGTGAAACTGCCGCAGTTTGGACCACAGCAAGGAACCTAAGCGTGAACAGAAAAGTTATAGGACAGTAAAAGGAAGAAAAAAAGATGTAGGAAAATGGAGAAGCTGCTGCCGGCTCAGGTTGCAGGTTGAGAGTGCCACATGTGGCAGTCTGTGGCGGCTCTGTGGCTGCATTCGTGTGACATCTTAAGTGCATTGGCCGCAGCATCCCAAAAGGGGAATCCCGGCCATAGATGTTGCATTTATAGCCACATTTTACCAGACAAAAAAAAAAAGAAATGAATACTGCTCTACAATGTCGCATAGAAAAGTTTTTTGCTTTTTACGGGCATTTTTATTAATTTGGGTACACAGCACCCACCCAAAAGCGACTAAAAGCGACTAAAATCTCACATTGTGGTTTTACGCGTCAAGGAACAAACACGGGAGCGCGGAAATCCTGAACAGATTTATGAAAAACTATATCCGCAAAGCTTTTATGCCATGCACATGAATACGAATACGGGTACGAATAACACGCCAGACAGGAGGCTGTACATTAATTTTAAGGATATTCTCTCATACGTGCCCGACCCAAAGTCTCTGGAGCATGTCAAAAGTTATTCCACACACATCCTAAACACACACACACATACAAACATTCACCCTCACAGTTGCAAAAAGTCGTAAATGCTCTTAATAAACCCGGTAATGCATTATTTATTTTTATTGTTCTAAGCCATGAACCAAATGCCTGTCGCATAATATTACATTAAATCGAAAAATGAAATCATATTTAGTTGGAACTACTTGGAACTTCATTTCTAGAACATTTTATCAAATGAACAAGGAAATGTTTCTGGGAAATCTTTTTACTTACTCAGTTCCCAATTCAACAAGAGCTTTTCATGGAATAAATTATGTTTTAATAAACTATAAATTTATCATAATATTCCTTTAATCGAAAAATGAAATCATAGTTAGCTGGAACTACTTAGAACTTCATTTCTAGAACTTCTTATCAAATGAAAATGTTTCTGAGAATATTGTTACTTACTCAGTTTATAAAGAAATAAATATATGGAATTTCAGAATATGGAATTTCAATTATGTTTCTTTTTTATCCGTTTATCACCGATCATAGTTAAGTTATATTTATTTTGCCGTTGTCAATAAAAATGTATTTCTCTTTTACTGTTTTCTTTTAATACTGTATTTATGTGTTTCCATCGAAATAGTTTCCTTTTTTGAAATATGGTTAAGTAGCTTAAGAGCTTTGGCATTTTCAACTCGAGACGTAGTCAATTTATCGCTTCTATCAATGAGCGAGGGTAGATTAAAAAGTAAGTAGGCATTAAAGTTTATTTTATAACATTTTTATTCCCAAATATAAACTCATTTTAGACTAATTTTATTGGTGATTATTTGCCACAGCTCATGTGGAGCTCAACTCTCATGTCGAATACTCATAAAATAGCCCTCGCAATTTTATATGACGAGTATTTCATATACTATACTATTGCAAACATATGCCAGCTTATAAACTGCCAACGCACGTTCGTTGTGTTGTGTTTTCACAAAAAGTTTCCGCAATAATATATGAAAAATGCTTTCAAAAAGAATTCACAAAATTGTAGTTGTCCCTGCCATCTTTCATTTTATATTTCTTCTTACTTTGTGTCATCACAAGAGAGAAAACAAGTTGCTAATAGGAGTATATATAATTCCAGAGGGAACTTTGTCTGTTGTTGATAAATACGTATGTATATTTAAAGTATTAAATTTATACTTCAAGTTACTGAACTCGTATTTATAAAATTATTCGGGTTACATTTGAATATTTTCACGCATTTGCCGCACGCAATTCAATTTCGGGCCTAAATGGTCGAGAGTATATTAATTACTTGACGCTAATAGCCACAAACATAACCACAGTCGAAAACGAAATCCCAAATAGCCAATTCTCTGGCTGTGTCCCAAATTGGGGTAGGTGTTCGGAATGGCCAGTCATTATTCTGGGCGGGAGGCGGGTCGACTGATGGCCAGGGCGGGGTCATCAGACACTGAGTCGAGGCACAAAAGGTCTGTGAAAAGGGAAAAACCAAGCAACGGATGAAGCGTCCTTCCGTGCCATGAATGGAACTTATTATCTGCGTCAGTTGTACACAAACACGTACGTTTCTGCCTCTGTCCGCAAGTCCTGTTACAGCCTCCTCCCTTCTCAACTATAGCCATGACTCGGCGCAATAAAATCTTATTAAGGCGCTTTACAATAAGCGCTCAAAGGGGAATCTACAACGGGAGCAACGGGAGCAAGGGCAGAAACATGAATGTGGCCATAAGGCAAGACGACCGAAATATGTATTTCGATTTTACAAATGTGGCGCCAAACATTCCGACGGAGCTCTCAATGTTTATGTGTAGCAACAGCAACAGCAACAGTAATAAAATATAAAAGCGAAAATATTGCGCATACGCCGCAGTGTGCACAGTTTCGAGTGCTGCTGTCGCGTCCGTCGCTCCGCCTTTAGCCTCGAGTCATTAATAATGTATCTGTTTCCGGTCTTGGCCCCACAGACCTCGACTACCAAGTGCGATAAACCGTTTAGCAATATCCGGATAAAACACAAGAGAAGCAACTAAAACTAAACTACGTACACGTAATACAAATAATTGCTGTTTTACTTTACTATATGTTGTCTTATTGTTTTCTTAGTTTTCTCGTTCACTTTTTGCAATGGGGAATTGTCACTGAGATAGTCAGAGCAACTATCGAATGTTGAAAATGATTAAATATGACAATCTTTTTTTAAATTCTGGCAATATAATTAACATTAATTTTTGTTTTAAAGAATTTGAGATTTTAGCAATTTAATAAATAATAACAGCGTCAATTTAAACATATTTAAATCAATCACTGCGGACGGCAGTCCGCGCTAGTGACGAAAGCAGCACGAAGGGTGCTGTAATAAACACTTCTCTATCTTAACTTCAATTTATCAAAATGAATTCTTAATTTAAATTGTATTTTAATCAACTGATTAAAGTAACTGATGCTGTTTGTCATGTGATAAACCCAAATCAAAGTTCACATTTGAAATGTGATTATTTAAATTCCTCATTGAAATTGATTTACTTTTCCGACGGATTATTAACTGTCTGTTAACTGAGAGGCTCTGACACTAAATTCGGCAACATTTGTGCTAAGGACCTAATCCTATTACCAAATTGCAGTTGGCCAGAGGGATACAGAAATACATTTGTCTTTTTATCAACACACAGATCGAAGTTGTCTTCTTAAAATGCGAACATCGATGACATCGATGATGATGAGACTCGAGCAACAGTTAAATGGATGTTGCATGCATCATTTGAGTGCAGTTCCCATGGAATTTAATAACCATAAGAGCAACAACAACAGTATAATGATAACAATAACAAGAATAATAAATTTCATATACGTATATTTCGAATGTACGTATTTTATTTTATTTGATGTGAATTCACATTCTTGCTTTATATTCATGCTTATTTATGTATGGGTTCTTTGAACAATGCCAAAACTTTGCCGACAGCTAAACACACACACACTCAATCACACTCACACACAGTACCTTGTGCTTGTTTTCGCACATCTGGGCAAAAAGTTTTGCCAATAAATGAAAATAGGAAGCGCACGTCGGATAACAACAAGATGTTGAAATAAGTTGTCAACCTAACGCCAGCCCAGCCCTGCCCTCCTCCCTCCCTTCCCCCACCCCTTGTAGTGGGCTGCCTGTTTCCGTCTTGAAAATGGCGGCTGTCAGTTGTCGCCGATAAACGTACAACATTGATAAACATGCCCATTCTGCATCAGAAGGCACATAGTTTCTCATAGTCTGAAAAGAGGGGAAACAAGAAGTGGAGGAGAAGGGAGTAGAATGACGATAATGATGATGTTGATGGTGATGATGCGGTTGCCTGGCAACGCATCAGATCGTTGACAAAGCTTACACACAGATACTCACACACACACGCTCTCAGTTGCAACTGCACATAGTACAAATGTATTGTGTCGAGTGGAGTTCTTCGTGTCACGTTTGTGCTCTCTTTGTTATACCCTGTAAACAGTTAATATGGTGGTCTATTAAGCCATAAGAGCTGTACTAACTTAAGAAATTTAAATTTTATTTAATTACAAATTCAATTTGCCAGCCACGATTTGAATTTGGTATTAAATATAAAAACTCAAAGAGAATTATTAAGAAAAAAAAGAATAATGAGTTTAGGGAAATAACAAATTTTTTAATATTTGCTTCATACTTTTAAGTTTAAACTGATTTTAAATGGATGTTTATCATCGTCGATTAAATTTTAGAAAATAATGTTGCCACCTTAGTTTTTATTTATTATTAAAATTTTGTATTACAAGCAAGTAAAATTGTTATACCAATTTTTTTAATATTTCCAATAATTAAAGGCAGTAAAGCATATCTCTTAGTTTACTATACTCAACTTTTTTCCTCAAGTTTGTTGAAATCGAATTGAGAAACGCTTTGCACGTCTTTGTTTGAGTTGTGGAGGGGCATATTTACAGTCTCGTAGCATTTGACGACTAACGACAAAGCCGTAAATTGCATTTCAAAAAATGTAACCAACTATATATGACGAATAGTACCGATATTTACAATATTGTATATGTAAAATACATGTCTGTATTGTATGAAAGCAGATACAGATACATATGTATTCGTTTGCTCATTGTCAAGCTCAATATATGCAGAAGTATTCAAAGTCTATCGAGATGAATGAACCCTCCAACTATTTATCTCTGCATGTATGAAGCTGGCAATCGATTGATAACACATACAAATGCATATAAATATACATACATACGTATGGTTATTGTTTATACAGAGTTCATTTTATGCTGCTGCCTTGTCTCGATAAAACTCTGTGCATATGTCTGAGTGTGTGTGTGTGTTAAAGTTGTGTTTTATGTTTTCACGTTTCGAGGCATCAGGATGATGTCGGTTTATGCTGATAAAGTTTTATTAGCCGTTTGTGCCGAGTGCATGACAATGGGCAGAAGAAGTTTGACAATCATTTGATAACATTTCATAAGCATCGAGCTGCGAGTTTGTGGCTGTCGCATGGATGCTTCAATGATATGGCCTGACAGTACAATGAATGTCACTCTGCCACAAATACACACACACACCACTTTTGTGCAAATAAGCACACACACACATATGTCTGATATTGAGTATACGGCAGGTAAGCTCGGATTATGGACACCAATCAAGCACAAACTATCTACATACTTGTTACAATATGATAATGAGAATATACCTTATATCGAGAGACTATTTGCGTATTTGCCTAACTACGAGTCAGTCTTTGCACAAGCCAGGCCAACTAATTACTCGTATCTCGGCAAACCAATCAAATTAGTTTGCTCAACTTCAATAAAAGTTAAATTGCTGCAATGCGTCTACAAATTGGAATCAATGCTAACTTGAAGACAAACCCCTAAAATCGCTAAGGGCTGATTAAATAACATTTCTTGACTTAAGAAGTTAATGAAAAGTTGTGCAAGATATAGCTATATATAGGGAAAATCGGTGTAATTGCTTACACGCAACCCAAAATCATTGTTAACTATTATTATCTATTAGAAATCAATTAAAATAAACTGAAGAAGTAAAAAAAATTAACTTTAATAAAATAAAATATTTCACTGCATACTTTTAGGTACTTAAATTAAAATTTCTTTAGATTCCTCTTAATTTAAGCATTAGTTTTCACAGTATAAAGCATTACCTTAAAAGTTGGCAAACTGAGAGTCTACAACTCAACTCGAATATTGAATATGAGTACGAGTACGAGTACGAGTACTCGTTTCAATGGGTATTGTTATTCAATCTATGTGCACATGCTCAACGTTACACGGACACAATCACTTCGGGGTGGTTGTCCATGTCACTGGACAAAGAGGACAAAGAGGCAACAATGACAGCAGTGTCATCATGTCGTCGGGATCCTCATGATATAGATGAAGATACAGTTGCCGAACAAGAAGACAAACAATGCACTCAGAATCAATGGGATGATATACAAGAAAACCAGACAGATAAACAGGCAAAACTTTTAAACTAAAATTAAAGCTAAACTCCAAAAAGTTTGGTAAAAAAAACAAATTTGATAATAAATATTAGAAGTTTGTTTTTTTTAACCAAAACAAAATGTTGTTGGCTTCTGGTGAAAGTTTTATAATTTGTATATCTATAAAGTGCAAGCAGTAATGAAATGAATCCCGTTGAGCTTGTTTATGCTGCAAATCCGAGCATCAGTTCTTTTCAATCTGTTGTCATGGCAATGCAGTTTATGAGCTTGTGAGTTTTCTTTTTTAGTCGGATTTATTTACTAGTTTAGATGGAGCGCTGCTTGAGGCATCAACTTGAACTGGCACTTGGCTGAGCAGAGGCTTAATTTCTTTTGGATTGCCATTTAAAGTCGACTCGTTGACGAAACGATGCTGTTCATCCGAATATGACCTTCGGCTGATGCGAGAACCGAAAGCCAAAAACCGAACACCGAAAACTTGAAGCTGCCAACAAAATCAGTAAAAACGTAAACAAACACTTGGCCAAAGGGTGAGAGTAGGGGAGGGGTCGAAGGGTAGAAGGTGTTGCTGCCTCGGGTGCTGCCTCGTAAAAGCTTCGAGTTTCTCGACGCACGCGCATTTGGATGGCAAATTGCACTCGGCTGCAGGCGCAAAAAAGCTTTGCGAGTGACGTCAGTGGGAGTCGGTGAGAAGGATTCGCTGCCTAAATATGTAAGAAGAGGAGCAGTCGTTAAATGCCAAGGACTCTCACAGGGACTCAGACACTCGGCACTCGGCAAATACGGCGCTCAGTGCCATTCGAGACATTCGCCAAGTGAGACGTGTGTGCGAAGTGGAAAACAGTGCAAACATAAATATATATACACAAAGATATACATACATATATACAAAGATATATATATATTTTACAATTCACACGTGTGCGTGGGTGTTCTAAGTGTGTGTGTGTGTGAAAGTGGATGCTTTTGAGCATCAATAAAACAAACAAGCTTGGCAACCACCAAACTTGCCAGTCAGCATAATAATAACAACAACAGCAGCAGCAACAACAACTTCGATAACAAATACAAATAAAACCAAACTAACAATTAGCGATTGCAATTGCGAAATCGCTTGTGGTCCTGGCCATGTGTGTTTGTTTCTACCAAATGCATGGCTCAATTTAAAGGTAAATTCACGCAAGCGTTTCTATACATATGTACACATATGTGTGTGTGTATTCTTAATACGTTTTGTTCTCATGCGTTATTTACGCACTACGCTTTTAGGCAAAATGCCGCAGACAATGAAAACAGCGACAAAAGCCACACACAGAAACAGAAACAGAAACATGGCCAACAAACCGCACGACGACAAAAAGGCGACCAACGCGACAATACGACAACATGGCCAAATTCGCCGAAATTCGGTCAATATTTGTCTCAGTCTGTCTGTGTCTGTGTGTGTGTTTGTCTGTGTGTGTGTTTCAGTCTCTTAAAAAAAAGGGAATTTTTCAACAGAATTTTCGCTTTGACAGTGAGAACTGTGTGGAATCAAATCTGTGTCAGCATAAATTGCGACGCAACGCGTTTCTGTTTGAGCCTGGTCAAAAGCGAGTCAACAGCAAAGGGAGAAACGCCAAAAGAGCATGACAAGCGAGCATAAAGCAAGTTATTATTTAAATGTGTCACTTCTACATCATTTATAACGAGTGCAGAATGTGGAAAGCAATTACAAATAATTTTAATGTCATAAAGGAATAAAGAAGGTCGAGTACAATGTGAAAAACAAAGTATTTGAGCTTAGGGTCTAAATAATATCGATATCTGAAGTATTTTACAACTATAGCTCTCTGCACAGACTTAAATATTAAATTTTAAATTCGATAAAGCTGGTTATTGAATATTAAATTATTTATTGTTTCTTTATAAATTCATTCAAATTAAATTAAATTCGATTAAGCTGATAATTGAATATTAAATTATTTATTGTTTCTTTATAAATAAATTCCCAGACGGCATAATAATTGAATTAAAGATTAATAAAGTCAACTCTCAATTTAAAAAGCACATTTGATTAAATTTTATACAAAACTGAATCAACATTTATTAGCAATGCACAATATGATATTTATTGAACAATTTAATTAAATATTTCTTACAACAAACTTTGTTCTTTTTTAACTATCAAGCAAAGGAAAATTAAATCGAAAAACAAATGAAATTAAAACACTCAACTTTGTGTTAATTTTGTGTGTTTGAGCAGTAAAATCAATCAAATTGTTGAGCAATTTGTGATTGAGATTGTTTGTTCAGATAAAGACCATAATTTGTATAGCCCAAAATAATGCTTAATATAATCAGAACACCTTTATTAACGCTAATTATTCGAATTTTATCGACACGCATTAAAGTTCACTTTGTGAATTCCACAAATTGTTTGAATTGTTGATGCCAATCAAGCCACAATTTGTTCTCACCTGTCCAAATGACAGTTGACAGTTGTCAGGCGTGTCAAAAGGTGATTCCAACGAACGTAATCGCGGAAATGACAATATTTAATATACACTTTAAGTAGACAAGACATGACTATAATTTGATCGAGAATACGTAGGTTCTGATGTGCGAATGTGTATTTAAGGGATTTTAAAGGTGCTGTCAAGCATTTAATGGCCCTGTTATTAAATCCTTGACAGGAATACAAGAATATTCGTATGCATGCGAATATTTAATGTTCGTCAAAGAGCGAACATGTGTGCGTCGCTTTTCTCGGCTGATGGAGACATGCCACAGGCACGGCAATAGCGAAATATTGCGTGCATTTTATTACAATTATTGTTACGCATACGCCATGTGGAGCAGCCGAGCGTTGCCCGTTGCGCGTAATAAATCGCTTGACAATAATTCACCCGACCAGCAACGGCGACAACAACAACAACAGTGCCAAACAACAACAGAGCAGAAAACCCAAGGAATGAAAACACCATCAACGTAGAGGAGAACTGCCAAGGCAAAGGCTATTAAGAAGAAGGACTTAAAGTATTTCCCAAGTGGCAAGCTGTGCGCACTGCGCCCTTTCGGGGATTGTCGCCACGCCCATAAGGAGATAGCCAGGCGAACACTGAACACTGAACACTGAACACCGTACACTGAACACCGAGCACAACTCGCAAGGCAAAAAAGGCTCACACATCCGCTGCTTGCCTTGCCGTGCCGAGTTCCGCTTCCTGTTCCTGCCGCAATAAAAATGGGGGGAAAAGCAAGAAAATAGTGTTATATGCGACACGCCGAATATTCGATGCCCTTGTACTTTATTTTCCGTTTCTAACCAAATCTGCGCAGATAGTGTGAGACAATACAAGACACAGAATTTGTTTGAGATTGTGTAAGATATTTGAAGAACAAGGTTTTTATGTTAGATTTTTAGCCTCCGATGGCATCCATATGATATAGTAGAGGTATTTAAGTTTCATTTTTATATGATATATATTATATAGCACCAATAAGATCACTAACTGCTTTGGCAGCCATATGATATAGTTTACGGATTTTAACCAAACTTCTACAGTCTGAATAATATAGCAACAAATTTATTTTCTGTGAGATTGTCTAAAATATTTCAAACAACAAGACAGTTTTTCAAACTTAATGTTTCAATCAATTGTTTCTATGACAGCTTTATGACAAAGTTGTCCGATTTTAGTCAAATTTTTACAGCATGCATAATATAGCACCAAAGTGATATTATCTCAAGAAACATGGAATTTTTTGTACTATAAATGGATTTTCGATCAGCAACTCCAAAACGGAACTGAGCGAAGTTTCATTAATAATAATAAATTCAAAAGTGAAAAATGAGTTTACATTTCCTGACAAAATTGATATACCCTTTGCAAGGGTATAAAAACAAAACGTTGACTTAGTTTGTAGGCTACACAGTGTGACGCCACGCACCTTGCTGTGTCTTTGCCTCTGCTCCTTCCTCTCTCTCTCTCTCTCTTTCTCCCTCTGTGACTTGACATGTTTTTAATGCCAAACAAAAACATAAGCTCAAGGACATGAGTGCACTGCTTGCCACCTTCTTGCTGTGCCCTTTTCTTGCCGCTTCCAGCTGCTGCTTAAAGTGTGCCTCAATGTCATTATGTGTAAATTTTTAATGTTGCCAGGCCCAAAGACGTTGCAACATCAGCGACAACAGCTCCGAAAGTAGGTTATCAAATTGTGTGTGGCAAGCACAGGGTTAGGACTCCGGAGGCTGCCACCAAGTTGTTGCACTGAATTCTCGCACATCTGCCGCAAGAAACAAGAAACTTTTACTTATCACACACACACACACACACATACACACAAACACAAACACACTTATTTCCACAAACATTTTAATGGGAAAATCATTTACTGACCCTAGATTACACAGCATTAGTGGCAGCTACATCATCCTGCCACATGCCACCATTTAAGTTCGTTGAAAGTAGGGGGAAAATATTTTGCATGTTTTTTTTACCAGGCTCACTGCCAATTGGGTCAAGCATTTTCATTTCGCGCCTGGCAGAAAATATTTAGTCAGCATTCCAGAGTATGAAGCAGATAAACACACACCCCACACACACCCTAAACACACCTCACAGCCAGAAATAAAAGCAGAAACACAACCAGAAATGGAACCGGAAACCGCTTGCCAAACTTGCTGACTGGGTAACAACAAGAAGAAAAAGCAGTAGAAGAAGAGGAGGCGAGCTAAGCCACATCTATTTAGTTTAATGAAAAACGCAAACTTCTCTTTGTTCTGCATCCCGTTGCCAGCTGCTGTTGCTGTTGCTGTTGCCACTTGCTGCTGCCACAAATTAATTGCAAACTAAATGAGTGTCTCCACTCAAACTTTACCTTGTGTTTCGGTTTTTGGCTTGTTCAACAGATTGCAGCCAATAGACAACTTAATAATAATTTATGACTATAAGATATCCTCTAATGACTGGATAACAAATAAAACTAAGAATATTATAAAAGAAAACTACTAAAATTCATTCAGATTACTAAAAGTAGAATAAAACACGTTTATTAAGCTTAGAAAACTGGTTTAGATTTTCTGAGTTCAGTTAAATTTACCTTAAAACGGGAATTTATGTTTTGAATTTACTGTCCGATATTTCTAAATAAGTGTACAATAAACATAGTTTATTTTCTAATTCTTTTCTAGGATATTTCTGGAATTTAACCAAAATATATAAAACAGAGTACGATAAAGTTTTAACCCGAATTTTCGTAATTTTTTCTTAGCCAATTTTATTTATTATATTTATTATTTTTTAATAACATTTCTCATAATAATTTTATTTGTCAAAATTCTTCTTACAAACAAATTGCGTATACGTAATATTTGTATCTTCTAGCTTTGCCTGTACTTCGTATTTAACATTCTCCCCAAGGGTGCACAATTGATTAGGCTCAAAGAAAACATCACTTGAATAATAACTTAATTTGTGTCTTGTATCGAAGTGAGTTTTCAGTTGAACTTTGTAATAAATTTGTAAAGTTTCAGTTGCACATGATTAAAAGGAAGCAACTTCATCACAGCAAACATTTGTTCAATGAACAAAAAGGCAACAAATATGCTAAATACAAATGTTACTGAATAGGTTTAGCCTAGAAAGAGAGAGACAAAGAGTGGAGAAGAGTGAGATAGAGGGTATTATGAGGTTGTCAAGGATTGGGCCTCAGTCTGCAAAATAATTTGCATTTCAATGCTGTGCCGAACATTATTTTAGCATGTTGATGATGTTGACGTTGTTGTTGGCCAGGCTTTGACCTGCTTCGTATAACCAATCAACGTGCTTTAACTTTTTGCTATGCGTTTTTAGATTGGCCCGAGCCCGATAAGGATAATCGAGCAGAAGTAAGCAGTCAACAGGAAATTAATCCCAAGCTGAAAAGTGAGTCATCACTAAATGGTCAAAACGAATTTATGAGTCAGACTCAACTCAATCACGATACATACATGACTAAGCCAAGTTAAATCAATGCACATACACTGAAATTTGTTGTACTGTCTGTTGACCTGAAACATTTGCTCATTTGCTCATTTCGACCTGTTTTCGATCACAATAATGCTGTTGGACAGTTTTGTTATTTCGGTTGCTGTAAATGCGTTTACTTAACTTATTAATTTGCAATTAATTTTCACGTCAATTGCATGACTGCAAAGGGTGCAAAGTGAGAGAGAGAGAGGGAGGGGAGGGGTAAGGGCCACTTAATGCTGCCTCGTTGGCTTTTCAGTTGCGCCATTTGCCAACTCGCACATTTCAACAAACAAATTTGTAAATTTGTTTTCTGCGCCATTTGAATGCAAACTTCGTTGAGCTTCACAGCACCACAAAATCCAACAGAGAGAGACACACTGACTGACAGATGCACACAACTGAGTTTGCATGCACGTAGATACAAACTAGGTACAGATACAGATACAGATACGTGTATCTGTGTTATTTCTGCGCTTAGATTGTTGACAGTTGCTAAATTTTCCTATTTTTCATACATCATCTTTACACAGAGTTGATAAAGACTAAATTTGTCTGTCTAACAACTTTGGCGGAAATGTAATTATGCGACTCTTACACAGAAAAAAATCCACTCTCAGATTAAAGCTTAAAATTCTGGTAAGTTAATATAATATTCGGATAAAATCGCAATCACCCAGCATTAAACATTTGATTGTACTGAAAAATTCTTATAGAGCGCCGATAATCAAAATATTTAATAAGAACGAATAGAAAAACGTACTCAAAAAATTCAAATATTTTGATTTAAAAAAATCGCGATTTTAAGCCCGGACTGCGTGATTTTTTTCCTGTGTAGTAGCATAAAATGTATCCACCTTGATGAAGTTGAATATGAGTGGAAAATAAATAGAGAAAGATGGAGACAGAGTTTTGTTCTCTATGCTATGCATCATGTTAAACAAACACCAAGTTCACTTGAAAAGCTCGAGGGTTTAGTGTTTAATTGAATAACAGGCAGACAGACAGGCAGAATGACCAGGCCACAGTTCAAATACGCTCTCAAATGGGTCAAGTATTAAAGTTGAACTTGGCACAAGCCAAAGGCAAAGGAGAATCCACACACACACACACATACTTCATGTGCATATACATACATATACATTTATGCTGTAACTTTGTTGGTTACTTTTGCATTCGAGTTGGAAAAAGCAGCTCAAAGGAGCTAAGGGGGAAATTCTTGAGCGGCACATGCAATTGCAGTTGAGTGCACATCTTTGAAGTGCTGTCTTTGATGCTCTGGGCATTTTATGGACAGAGCCATAATCGCCTCTAGGTTACAGAATGTAATCACAGCACTGCGTTCCATTGAAACTCGGCTAATTATGGCCTGTACTTTGACATCAATTTCTGTTTTCAGCTTTTGCCACAAAACTTGGCCGTTGTTGAATCTCCTGTCGCATATTTCGAGGAAAATTGCCCTGACCTGCATTCGGCGCCATTCAGTTCAGTTCAGTTTCTTTTGATAGCTGCTTCATTTATTCAGTGAGTCACGGCAGGCTGTTATTATTAAAGGAACAGGTTAAAGCCCGTCTTAGATGGTCTACCACAAAGGAATACGCTCTGACATTCTGAAGCTCTGCAGTTGACAAGCCCTATTTGCAGCCCCGCCCACTTGAAAAAGTAGTTAATGTGGAAACTTTTGACGCATTGAAACGCCCTTTAACTTTGCTCGACACGGCATGAATACAAACAGTTCTCAGTGGGCACAGTGAGTGTTGAAATTGAGGTGACAGAGGAGTAAGACTTAGTTGGAAATACGCCCAGATCAACTGGATATGTTTTCAACTAAAAGATACTCTTTCGCTTCCGTGTCTCCTCATGCTGCCGTGCAATTCGCCGCAGATAGTTGCCGTATCGCAGAAGCTCGCATCGATCCTTCACCTGTCCGTTGTGCTCTCGCAGACTCTCCACTCTCTCGATCAGTTTGCGCTCCCGTCTCTGCAGATGCTCCTTCATATCGCTGGCCATGAGTTCCCTGGTCTTCAGCCAGTTCTGGTTCCGCTTTTGATGGTAATCGGTGTACACCAGCCTCACCCTCTCCAATCTCTCCGAGAGGCAATCCACGCGGTCTTTTAATATAATCTTACGACGTTCTTTGACCCTTTGCTGATTCAACTTTGCGATCCTGGCACAGAACTTGCGTCGATAGTCGCGAACACAACGCGGTAGCTGCTCCTGCGGCGCATCCTGGCAGTGCACGTAGAAGGATTCACTGGGCTTAACGACCGCTACTCTCGATGACTGATGACTGGTCTGGTATCTGTGCGAGAATGGAGTCGCTGGAGTCGAGTAGACTTCTGGGTACTCAAAATGCTGCCTTAAATTCATTTTGATTATTTAATTTTGCTCGAGTTTTCCGAAAATCCAATTTTGAGGGCTACCCAAACGATGGGTTTGATAGGATAATATTCCTATTGTCATAGTAATCGAGTGTGCATCTATAAAACAGAGAAATTGAAGCTCTAAACTCGCTCTGTACTCGTGTATTTTCCATTTAAAAGGCATTCAACCCATCCGCAAATTGCAGATACACATTTTGCCAGGCCAGATTAGTTCATGCACAAAGTATGTACACGGATTTAACACAAAAGTTGTGTGTGTTATTATTATGATTAAAGTTCCAGTTTGGGCCACAGACAGACATCCTACTCTGCTCTGCTCTACTCTCTTCTCTTCTCTCTCTTTCCATCCCATAAAACACATTACTATTAGTCCCATTGGAGGCCGGGGGATTCCCCAGCTTAAGTTCACATGCAGCTGTGCTCCATGCGCTCCATGTGTGTCGGTGGTCATGTTATATTCGTACTCGGACTCGTATCTTCTCCATACACCTACACACATATGTTTGTGGTTTCGGAGTCAAGGTGCACAAAGGTTGGCTTTATATAAGACTCCTGTCCGCCCGCTGGGCAACTGCTGCTGCATCCACTATGAGGAGCACTAAAGCTGGACCACAAGCGCGCTGCTTAAGCCTGGTATTTATGGTATTATTTGTCTGACCAATGTTCACCAACAAAATAAAATAAAAACGAATAAAAATAGCAAATAAGCTAGAAGAAAACCCCAACAAAAAAGCACCTAAAACATCTTTGATGGTCAGCTTTTTGTACCTTCGCCTAAATCGGATTAAAATCTAAATTTCCAACTGTGGTGCACAGTTACAAATATGAACATCACCACAAACATATTCAAATAAACACGCACAAATGTAAGCAACATGAAAGTTTCACCAATTAAAATCAAAACTAACCAACTGACACATTTATCTACGATAAATTAAACTTTAGTAAAACATCTTTTGGTGTCTAAGGAAAACAGTTCACATTCAATTCAAATCAAATGATTTTCTCAATGTTTTACACATTTATACGCATGGGAGATATTTTATTATAATTAACAAAAATCAGTTGTGCGAAAACTACTGATTTATTCCTTTTGTGAATTTGTAACTACATAAAACTTGCATTAAGCGTCGTAAATGATTTATGAAACAAATTATTTCATGAGCATGCACTAATAGTAAAATCAACACTTCTACGTACTCAGTTCCGCCAAGTTTTCAGGAACTACAACGAACAATTTTCCATGGCCATTTCCATTTCCATTTTCATTTCCATTATGAGCTTTCGGGATCTAGGTTTACTGCTGACCGGCGCAGTGCCGGCAAACCGATTCCTGACACGCAAGAAACGACGAAATGGCCCTAAATTGAAGCCATGGCTAGTTGCCCACTAACATATGTAAACGTCTCCATGTACACACAGCTCACATGAGAACGGCAAAAACTAGTTTACGGCTTTTACTGCCAACAGTGAAATTGGAATCGTGAGACGGAATTAGATTTCCGCCAAAATAAGTTAAATTTGCTGCAGCTGAATATATACCATATGCTATGATAGTCCTCGGCTTCACGGCAATTGAACAATTTTAAAGCATGTTGGTTGAAAATTTTTTAAAAGTAATTCAAAGATCGATAGTAAGGTAAATTCCAAAAACCCTCAGATATTTGAATGAGAATTTCTTTTGAAAATAGTTTAGATTGTGAAAATTAAATTAATTGGAATGGGAATTTTTACAAGTGTCTCAACAAATATTTTGATATTTGAGCGATGCTTTCAAGTTTGATATATGAAGAAGATTACTGAATACTAATTTTTTATAAATATGGCCGTTGTTAAATAAAGTCAAATGGTTTCGATAACTCCTTTTGAGTTCCAAAATAGAACAACAGATATATCGATAAGTCGATAGATTCAGCTCATCTCTAAGTTCGCTTATTAGCTTTTCGCACATGCTTGTGTCCGATGCAATTTTTAACATTGTAAGTTTATTTAAAAATTATGTAAAAGAAAATCATTAAGATAAGAAAGTGTGTCTGTATCTGTGTATCTGTTGAATAAACCTTTTATTTCTTTTATTTAATTGCAGATGCATTTGAAATTGTCGACGGAAAGCAGGAAACGTTAAACGCGAAGGTTGAGCAATTAAAGGACTAAGTGGAGTCGACAAGGAGAAGGAGAACTCAGAACTGAGGGCAGGATAACGGACGAACGGAATCGACGCCAAGTTGCGGCTCCTGCGGCTTATCGGGCGTATCTCTGTCTCTCTCCCACTCTATCTCTGTGTACGTATTCCCTCGGTCCGTTGTCCCCCCTTTGTAAGGTAGTCAGAATGTTAGAGCGGGCTGCGCATGGTGCAAATTGTGGCAGTTGAAAAAGACTCGGTGGTCGTTCGTATATATGTATGTACACACAATCTGGGAATAACTGGGCAACTAGCATTTGAGCGACAGACTCGACAGTCAGTGAGTCGGAGGGAGGTCAAAGGTCGCAGCTCAGCTCAGTGTGAGGTATGCAAATAAACGGTCTTGCTGCCGGACCAACCATGGCCGCATCAGAGCCACCAGAGCCGCCGCCACGCAATCCGGATCGCATAAATGCCTCTCTGCACAAGCTTGGCGAATCCGTAAGTACACCAAGTACAACAACAAAATCCCCACCAACCCACCTCAACAACCCGCATGCCCCAGCAACCCCACAGCAACCACAAAAAAAAAACAAGAATTCCAAATAAAAATTTTCCCTCATTCACTTGATGTTTAACCTAATTGGGCCTCATTCATTTGCTTGTTAGCGCCGCTGGGGGGTTAAGGGCCGGGCTCTGAAACGGTAAGGGGTGCGGAAGGGTTGAATTCAACATACAATTTGCATGCCACTCGCCATTCTCCTGCTCCTTGTCGGCGCTGTTCCACTTTCACATGCTTTTCTGCTCACTAGTTTTCGGCACATTTCCATACCATACATTTTGAACTTTCCACTTTTCTCGCACACATTTTCATTGACTAATTGACTTGATATGCAGTCGCTTCCAATAGAACCGTCTCTCTGTCTGTCTCACTCTATTCATATTTTTTGCTCTCTCTCTCTTACTCTCTCTGTTATTGCTACTTAGGCTGATTGAAGTGCAACCATCCACTAAACGCTTGTCTAACTTTGCAGAAAATCGTCAAGTCGCTGGACTCGAGTGCAACTGGGCTCAAAGAGAAGTCCGTCAACAACAACAAGCCGGTTAAGCCGCTGCTATCCCTTGACAGCCAAGTGGGCGTGGCAGCTGCCGCCACATCCTCAACCTCAACGTCATCGCCCCCTGTGAAACCGCCCACATTGCTGGCCAACAAACGGGACTTGACGCCCTCCGCTTCTGCCTCCGCCGACAGCAGCTCGCCGGCGAGCTCGAATGGCAGCAACCAGACGCTGACGCCACCGATGACCATCGACAACCAGCATCGACTGGCCGCCAAGGGCGACACATTGGGACAATCTCTCTCGCAGGCGCAAGTTGTTGTCGGGATGCCGCAGTCGCAATTAGTGAACGGCAGCAGCAACGGCGCCATCTCCATCTCCACAGCAGCCATGATCCATGCCAATAATTCCAATTTGATTGCCAGCGGTCACTTGGCCCAGGTCTCGCCCAGCAGCAACCAACTCAGCGCCGGTAAGTTACAAAATCCGTCTTTTCAATTGCAACTGCATTTGCTGTTCCTCGGGAAATGTTTGGGAATGCTGGGAATGTGGCCGCAATTAGCTCAGCAGCAACTGGATGGCATGTGTGCAGAAATAAATTTATTTTATTTTTGTATTATTTTGTTTTTTTTTTGTTGCGTGATGAGACATTAATCCGTTGCGACATCGGGACGGGATTGTCTGCCATTTAAATCTCGTTTTATTATTTACGAGACCAAAGTACGATGCTTAAACATTTGCATAATTTATTGACATACGAAGGCTGCGTTTCCGCTACGTTTAAATTATTCCATTAGCTGCATATGGTTAACAGGTCTACAGGTGACACCTCTCCATAGAGATAGGTATAGGATAGGATATAGAGAAAGGTTCTGGTAATTTAATGTCTTATGTTAAGCATATTACTAAACAATTTCATATTTGAAGTCTTGAACTAATGATACAGACGATATCATTCTATTATATAATAATGATGAAAATTACAGCTATGTATTTAGGGAAGTGGAAAATTCCCTAATATATCTTTCTATATTGTGAGTGTGGATATACCGATTTTTAACCATTAACATTAACTGCAAAAAATCAACAATATCCAATTTATTAAATTAATATTGAAGATAAAATGTTAAATATTTAATTTCCATTAAATTTAGTTACAGTTGAGAATTGTATTTAGTTAAATCAAATATATTCAATGCAAGCAAATTTTCAAAATCTCTTTAAAATGTCTTTAAATTCCAATTCAAGAATCTGAAAAGTAATGATAGGCTTTGCGTTCATACTTTATCGAACTCACTTTTTCTCTCCACTCACTTTTTCTCTCACTTTTTCTATGCATTCACCTTGGGGATTCATAAAAGTAATGGTAGTAAAAGGTGCATCTGTAAGTAACTTTAAGCTACTTTCATTTTGGGAACTTGCATTCGCAGCTTCAACGCCCGATTTTCAATCGAACTATTTTCCATGGAGCCTGAGCAAGACGATGTTCTATCAGTTAAAGCTGCTTCGAGTCAAAATAAAAGCGTCCTGCAAAATGGAAAATGGACCTTAAGAGTCAGATCTGTTTCTGTTCCTGACAAACCTCGACATTTACAAGCGACCACAAAATGTGGCAGCCGCTTGCGAAGTATGAGGAACGCAAATCTGCGGCTTTCCTTCCTCAGTCTTTCCCCATTTCCCTTTACACGCATTCGCATTAGGATGTGCAACTCTCATTCTGGGTCTCATTCTGCGGAATGGAAATGTGACAGCAAATGTGCCTGCAAGTAAAATGCTTCTAAAGTGCAGTTTGTGTGTGAAGCACATGGAAAATGGCATTTTCCTTGCTAGCACCGAAAATGCTCGAAATAGATGACATCTGTTGGCCATTTTCCATTTCCCATGCCATCATTTTGGCATTCCTTATGCCATTGCCAATCGCTTTAATGGCCTACCAGCCAACAGGCCAACAGATGATGATGGCTATGATGGATTGAGCTAGAAACAACATGGATCTGTCATCAGCATCAGTTTGAATGCAATGCAATGCAATGAGATGAGATGATATGCATTCTAATGATTCGATATTAAATCCGTTTCATGTCTGTAAAGAGCAGAATTCAATGAAAAAGAAATTCAAATAAATGAAAAGCCATAATATTTAAGCTCAATCAACCTTTAGTATTCATCAACTTTGTGCACTTTGTGTTTATTTCGTTTCAAGTAATTCAACATGGCAAATAAAAAGCGTTATTTAAAGAGTATTCGACTCTAAAATGCTCTAAACTTCTTTTTGCTCAATTTAACATACATTGTTTATAACTTTTCCATTTATTCTTCGATTGTGCTGAAAGTTTCAGAATAGAAATATGTTGATGAAATCGAAAATTAATTATTCAATTATTTAAAAAAATTGTTATTAGAAGAGAATTCGACTTTAAGATACTCTAAACTTCTCCTTTTTTATTGTAAAGCTTTACTATTAAATATTCGATTTATCTGAAAGTTTTAGGATATAATATCGTTAATAAAATTATTAATCAACTTTATATAGTTCAATTTAGCAACTGTTTTTTGTCTCTGACTCAGCATACCCTTTACTTAACTTTACCCTTGACAGAGTTAAATTTTATCAATTTTTTTGTTGTATATTAAATTTATGCCTTTCAATTAAATATTCTGATTTAAAATAGTGATGCATTCAATCAGTATGTAATTACTATGAAACATGTGTGCAAATTGAATGGAAATGCGAATATGAGTCGAGTGTCGAGTGTGTAAACACAATGAGTGCACATGGATGAATTCGTGTGTGTTTCATGTCGAGATAAATGATTGCAATTCTATGGCAACCAATGGGAATTTATTGAATTTTTTATTATTATTATTTAAATTTTGAACCATAATTATAAAGTAGACTGTTTGGTGAATCAATATTTGTTGTATTACAAGTATTTCTAAAAGACAACTTTCGAAATTCTACATGCATATAAAATAATAATAATAATATGTGATTGTTATTGTTGTTGTTGTTTATTGGTTTTTTGCGTATCCTTTGTACTTGATTTTGTTGTGCTCCAAATGGCATTTGATTTTGTCATTGTTCTCCTGCTCCTGCTCCTGTTTTTGTTCCTTCTGCATGTTTTATGCCTTCTCTTCTGTGTGTGTGGGTGTATACGAGTGTGTGAGTGTGTGTTGTATAAGTGATCCAATCAAAGCAGACACACATTCAAACACACATTCTCCCACTTTCTCTCTCACTCTTTTGACTTTACTACAAAATTCATCTTTGCCATTCATCATTATCGTAATTGTCATTATCATTATGGTGATTGTTATTGTTGTTGTTGTTACTCTTGTTGTTATTACTGTTGTTGTTTATTTTGTTAACACTCACAACACTACAATCCAATAACCCCTCAACTCAACCTGGACTCAACTCAACTCTCAACATGCTGCTCATCAACGCAAATCACGAATTCGAATGAAATCCCTCGGTTTATCTCTGAATGTGTGTGTGTGTGTGTGTTGCTGTGGGAAATGCGAAAATTCGCAATATATATACAACTACAACTACAAACAATATAAATACAGTGGACAAGCGAAATGCCAATGATGTTTGCTCGATTGTGAAATTAATGGAACCAGAGCTGGTCACAGCGGGCACGGCAATCTCATTACCGACCATATCGAAGACAATGAAAATTAAATCCACATGCACAACACCAATCCCAGTGCCAGTGCCATCTCCCAGCACAGCACTGGACAACATCGTTCCACATTCATCATCGCCGACATCCGCTGCATCCGCCGCCCTCTTGATGCTGGAGGCGGCCACCTCAGCCAAGACCACGAGCCACACGCCCGATGGCATTCGCAATCGCCAGTGTAATGATGAGCCAAAGTTCAGCTTTCGTCCAGGTAAGTCGATTGAGTCTCGTCGTAGTCTCCTCCTCCTACTCCTACTCCAAGTGCCGCTTAATCCACCAACTGAAGCCATTTGCCATTTTCAATCTTGCATTTAACTCACTTTTCATCTGCCATTTCCGCTTTCTGTATTTTAATTGGAGCACACAGACAGACAGTGACAGAGATAGCGATACCGACTCTGTCTGTCTCTTTCAGCACGCGCATTAACATTTAACCCGCATGCTTCAAGTTGTAATTCCCAACTAGTTCAGTTTCAGATTTCCTATTCAACTTTTCGTTTCGTTTTTCTTTTTGCTCGTTTGTATTTAGTTTAAATCGTAGTTTAGCTAAAGATTGGCATGCAAAAGAGACCAATTGACCGCCGGGAGTATTCCAAGGGGAGGCTGTAGAGTAATTTGGGTCAAGGGGAATCCCCTGGGGCAATTTGGGAACTAACTGCTAATGATAAGAACGCGTAGTATCGCCAACGACACCGCTTTTCCACCGGCTTGAGCTTAGCGCCGCACTCTCCTGGCCAGCAGACAGACAGACAGACACACACCGATTCCAACATCCACTGATTTCCGCTTCTGTGATCCCTTCCAGAGTCGGCCATGAAGCTAAGGGAGGAGAACGATCGTCTGAATGCGGAACTTCTCCGGCTGCGACGTCTCCTCGAACACTCGACGGATGGGGCCGTGGGCGGAGTGGAGCCCGGCGTGGATGCGGTGGAGGCAGTGCAGCCAGTGGCCTCGCAGGAGCGCATCGAACGCCTGGAGACGGAGCTGCGCAGCGTGAAGAACCAGCTGCTGACGATGCGGCTGGAGCGAAAGAAGCTGCGCACGGACAAATCCGATCTGCTGGGCCAGGTGAAGCAGCTGTGTGCCTCGCTGCAGGAGAAGGAGCAGGAGCTGCGCGACTTCATACGCAACTACCAGGATCGGGTGCGAGAGACGGAGTCCACGAACGCCAAGCTGTCGGGTGACCGCGACCGGGAACGCTTCCAGCTGCTGAAGCAGGCGCGCGACGAGGCCGAGAGATCGTTGGCACTGGCCCAGCAGCTCTCGGCCCGCGATCTGCAGCTGCAGCGCCTCCAGGAGCAGCTCCAGGAGGCGCGACGCCAGCTCAGTGGATGCCTCTCCGACCAGGAGAGCCTCCACTCCTTTGCCCCTTTGACGCCTCCCTCGGCGGCCTCCGGTTTGCTCGGCTTAGCCGGAGGATCGTGCGGGGCCAGCGGCATGAGTGGACTCCGCCAAGCCGACGACAGCGGGAGAGGCAACTCCAACTCCCTGTCCGCCTTCAGCGGCAGTCTGAGCGGCGGCTCCGGCGCCACCGTCGGAGATCGTAACTCCTGCTCCAATGACTCCGGACTGCGCAACAGCAGCGATCGCGACAGCACCGGAGGAGAGCTCAACTTCAATGACGGCACTTGCGACAACGGACCCTGCATCACCGTCGATCCCGACAGCATTTCCCTAGTCTCCAGCCAGAACATGTACCAATGTGAGTATGCCGGATGTCCATGTCCACCTGGTTAACCCAACTAATCGGGAATTTTCCTCTCCAATTCGCAGTTGGCACGCCCAAGGAACGCAGTCCCACACTGTCACCTCTGAATTCCGGCGCCTATTCCAGGTGAGCAACTAAAGATGCACTGCATCCACTTCTGAAAATTTTAATAAAAACAAGTGGGATCGAGTTTCCGACTATAGAACACCCGTTACTTCTTTAAATGTACAAAAAATATTTTATTGCATACTTTAAGGCACTTGAATTGCTTAAGAACTTAAATCAGTCATTACCATCTTTCTAATTGTCCGATCTTGTTGAGATTTAGTATGATGATAGCTTATAATAGTAGCTAACGTTTATTAACAAAAAATACCAAGAAATAAATTTAAAATAAGTTATTTCTCTACCCATCAGATCTGTGGAGCAGCTTTCACCGGATGCCGAGGGACCTGGCGGAGCTGGCGCCATGACCCGTAAGTTTGGCAACAAGGGTGGACCGCTGGGTGCGCGGAATGGACGCGGCGGCACCTGGGGCAGCATCTCGCGGGTCTTTGCCCGCTCCAGGAACAAGAGCAAGGCGCTGTCGACCGATGGCGTGACCGAGTACAGCGACTACTCGTGGAATCCGCTGTCCGAGGAAGGATACGCCGAGAAGCTGCGACTGCTGCGAGAGGCGTCCCAGCTGCCCATCGAGCGCTGGCGGGCGACGCAGGTGCTCGCCTGGCTGGAGGTGGCCCTGGGCATGCCCCAATACAGTGCCCGCTGTGCGGAGAACGTGAAGAGTGGCAAGGTGCTGCTCGAGCTGAACGACGTGGAACTGGAGGCGGGACTGGGACTAGCGCATCCGATGCACCGCAAGAAACTGCGGCTGGCCATCGAGGAGCAGCGACGTCCGGAACTGGTGCGGTATCCACTCATCACCCAACTGGGCCACACCTGGGTGGCCTCCGAGTGGTTGCCGGACATTGGGCTGCCCCAGTATGCGGAGCCCTTCCTGCAGTCCCTGGTCGATGCCCGCATGCTGGACACGCTCTCCAAGAAGGAGCTGGAGAAGTTCCTCGGCGTGACGCGCAAGTTCCATCAGGCCAGCATAGTGCACGGTAGGTTCGCCCCCTGTGAAACCCTTTCTTAAAAAAATAATGGTTCGCATAGAAAAAAGAATTTCGAAAATTTCATAATTTATTAAGTCAAAACTATGAAATATTTAAAGTATGTATAACTATTGTCTTAATTTAAATTTGTAAAAGCAAGGATTCTTTTCTTTTAATAATAGTATAGGCTTAAGAAAATTAGGAAAATGTAAAATTCGAATTTTTCCAATTTTTTTATATTTTACCCATTATAATTATATTTTATTTACTTTTTATTAAGATTTTTGAAGAAAGTTGAATCTTTTTTAATGATATGGTATGCTTTGCAAATTTTGAAAACTCTTTTAAATAGGATAAACAAAATTAAATAGCTTAAATCTTAAATTTTACTTTCATTCATTTTATTTTACCTAAATATTATTTTTTATTGATTTTTGAAAAGTTTAAAATATTTTTATTATATTATTTGAAAGACTTTAAAAATGTAGTACAAATAGAAAGATCTTTGAAAGAATGGTTCGCTTAGGAAAAAAATAATTAAGTAAATATAATAATTGTAATAGTTTGACTTTCTGTAAAGTTTGAATTTAATATTTAAATAATATCGTTTCATTTATTTCGATTTTTGAAAGTTGGGAATATTTTTATTGCCTTTTTCGATGGGCCTAGAAAATTTAGAAAAAAAGGAAAACTTAAAAACTAAATTATTATTTTTTTTACTAAATTAAGTTCCTGAATAATACTAAATTCTACATTTTTACTAACATCTCCTATTGCTTTTAGGCATCCATGTGCTGCGAATCGTCAAGTACGACCGTCAGACCCTGGCCATGCGGCGGGTGCAGTCGGAGACAGTGGACACGGATCCCATTGTTTGGACGAACCAACGGTTCATTCGCTGGGTGCGCTCCATTGACCTGGGCGAGTATGCGGAGAATCTGAAGGGTGAGTAATCCATCTATCCATCCATCAAATTGTGAATCTGTCTCACCGCAAGTGCATATCAATTGCATAGTGATGACGAGGATAATGATGATGAGAATGACAGGCCACTTGTCGATATACAGTTTCAATGACCTCGATTCACTCGATTCCTCCTCCCTTTCCCTTTCGCTTTCACAGACAGCGGCGTCCATGGCGGACTTGTGGTGTTGGAGCCATCATTTTCGGGCGATACCATGGCCACGGCTCTGGGCATTCCTCCGTCGAAGAACATAATACGGCGCCATCTGAACACGGAATTCGATGCCCTTATCCTGCCTGCAAGGTGAGTGTCCTTCTCCCCCTCCACCTACCCTCTACATCACGTGTGTGTTTCCCGTTATGTGTAACCCACTCCCAATCTATACATATGTATCGTGTTTGAGTATGTAGCGTAATACAGCCTTTTGATTAGAATTCCCTTTGTTTTGTTTACATTTAATTGGGTTTTTTGTATTTTGCATACTCTCACTCGCTCTCACTCACTCCCACGCTCTGTCTCTCTCGCTCTCACTCTCACATCCATTGTTATAGTTGCATAATCGTCTCATACATGTTTGTAATTTGATTCGATATTGTTTATTTATTGCTTACATGATTTAATTCGTTGAGTAACATTATTCCTGCACGCTCCTTATCATTACCATCATCATCATCATTCACTCCACATTCATATTCACTCCTATCAATTCTAATCAATAGTCTCTACAGCTTTAAGAAAGTTTGAGGAATTGTAGATGAGTTCGTACTTATCTCTGATTCTTTTCAATTTTTATGGAATTCCCCCGAATACCATACAGTCTTAGTCTTATCTTTATTTATTCCAATTCAATAACAAATCCCATTAAAAACAGAAAAATCGAAAAATTAGAAAAACATTTCAAAGCAATTTTAATAGCTGAGACTTCAGCTTACAAGTATATAGATTAAGGTATCAGAATTGTTTTAAAGAAGAATTTATCAGATTTGTAATAATTGTAGGGGAGAAAACTAACTTTTAATATGATTATTATTCATTGGGCCGGACAATATTTACAAACAAAACACAGTCACACACTCACATACACACACACTATGTATTTCTATTTGCTTCCATTCATTCATTATTCACATCATTCGAAACAACATTTGCCAACATTTGTGTAAAATGCTTTTCTTGATTTCAAATTCTGCTTTGCATAGCTTCTATCTAAATACATGAAAAAAAGAAAACAATCAACAAACCTCGGACCAAACTAGTTAAAGAGATTGTTGTTAAAGTTGTTGACTGACTGATGTTACGAGTACTCATTCTCATTCAGTCAATTATCATGCGTTTTCACATCGTATATCGTAAATCGTATATCGTATATCTGTATATGTAATTGTTCATCATCTATCTGTCTTCTCGTACAACTATTTAGCATAAACAAATAAATATATATCGTTTCGTATCGTATCATCATACATATATTTAGCTAAACACATACGTATCAGTATCTAAGTACATAGATGCGTATATAAGTCTTTATCATGTAATACATATGTGCCGTGTTTTTTTGGTGTGCGTGTTTTAGAGCATGTCTGAAATGCCGTCAAAACGCACTAATTGGCTTGTGCCTCATTTTTCTCTCTTCCTCTCTCTCTATTTATTTCTTTTCTCTTCCAACATCTCGATATCAACATATTTTCTATTTTGCCCAATGCAGATACATAATTTACTGTCAAATGGAAGAATTTCAAATGGAAAACTCACGGCAATTGGCCAAATTGCAAAGCCATTAAATCTCACAAAAAAATAATATAAATTAATAGAATTAATTTAAAAAAAAAAACATAAAAAAAGAAATTACATAATATTATCAACGTAATGTGTGTGACAAGAAATATGTATTTGTAATCAAAACTCGATGGGATTCAATATTCAATTGTATTTAGCTAAGCTGATTGGTAATTCTAGAAAGAGAACAATAATTGGAGCACAGCGCTAATCAAATCAAATCATAAATAATTACTCGAAATACTCGTAGTCTAGCAAAGAAATTCAATTTAAGTGCTTAAGGATCTAATCAATACGAATCATAATATACACTAACCCAAATTGAACCCAACCCGAACCTACAATCCATTCGAAAGAAAAAGAGTGAAATTTAGAAAATGAATTCTTTACAAATAAGTAAACACTTAGCACATATCGCGATTCTAAAGAGCTTTGCATTATTGATATGTCCAAACTTATAGCCAATCAAATCAGTTGATGTCGATTGCATTTAAATCAAGAAACAAACGAGAAACTCAACGACAAAAAAAAACTGAGAATTTATGCATTTAAGCCAAAAACACCAATTAGCAAAAGCCGTTAAAAAGAAAACGCGACAAAATAGACAAACAATGAACTTGGATCAATGTTAAATTGCAGTCATAGCTTAAGTATATCAATTCATATTTAGTAGAGTTGAGATACAGTTACGGATACAGATACGGATACGGATACACAAGTATTTCGGTATAGTGGGCCAGCATCTTTTTGGGTAGAGAATTCATAAGTAGCAAACGAGATTCATTTTACACAATTTATATAGAGACATACTCGTATGTACATGTACTTAATTATAGTTGAAAACCATGTTATGCAAATACAGATGCATTGCATTCTTTAGATAACTAGATACATATATTTCAAGTGTAGCAAAATATTCTTGAAGCCACTTGAAGTAATTGTGAAAATAAATACAAAACTTGGCTTTGTAACTAATGTGGACAGCCGTCCACTGTGATACAGATACAGATACATTTACAGCTGCAGATACAGATACATAATGAAACATACAAACACATACGAATTAAGTTTATTTCCACCAAGTAACTGCAGAGTAATCCATAAGATGAACCATATATTTATAACCATACATACATACATACATTACATCCACTCCAATACATACATACACATTTACATACACACACATACAGCCCAGCCAAAAATTAGCTTGTTTTGTTCTAGATGTTGCATACTTTTAAGCGCTTCAAAAATGCCTCCAAATTGGCAGAGTCGTTGTGTTAGCTTTTCTTTTATTATGTTGTGGATTTTCCTTTTGTTTTCTCAACTCCACCCTAGTCCCAAATCCCATACATTTGCCTCGTCTTGATTAAGTCATTTGTTCAGAATGAAAAACAATGTCAATTGTAAGTAACATTCGAGTGATTTTGAGTAAAAA
The DNA here is from genome assembly GCA_037043495.1 of Drosophila recens. NCBI lineage: Eukaryota > Metazoa > Arthropoda > Insecta > Diptera > Drosophilidae > Drosophila > Drosophila recens. The sequence goes on along the minus strand of JBAMBJ010001448.1, from coordinate 179,419 downwards.
TGTAGCACATTTTGCCCAAATATTATACACATATTATATGATGTCTATGTTTATTTAGTGTCTAATCAACTATCAACATTTTTGTCGTGATTTGTTTTCTACACTTAAGAAATGTATTTAATACTTTTTTGGGGCCGCATTTCATCTCCCACATACAAATATATTTACATAGATTTTATGATAATAATAAATAGTAATAATTGATTTTGTTGTTTACGCTACAAGTAGTCAATTATGCAATTGAAAATGCAAAATAAATAAAAATAAAAATATACACACAATCGATACACATTAATTTCCTTAATATTATTAACCAGTTTTGTCTTTGTCCCGTTTCTTTTCTACTTTCTATGTTTTGACGTCTTCTTTCTTTCCATTTTTGGTATATTCCTCAATTCAATTGTATACAAAAAAATAAAATCAACGGCTTGTTGTTGCTATCCTTGTCTTGATTGTTTACAATAATGCATAATACAACACAACAACAACATCAACTACATACAACACCATCAACAACAAAAACAACTGCAAATACAACGACAACTCTGTGTGTGTGTGTGTGTGCGTGTGTGTATGCGCTTGCCTGCCTCTCTGCCTTTGTCTCTATCTATGCCTCTGTCTCTGTCTCTGCCTGCCCCATTATGTGTGCAACAACCAAATTTATAAACTGCACAAACATTAAAAACATACACACACACACACTCTAACACACACCCAAACGATAAACGAAATCCGGTTGTATTGCAATGTTTGTTGTGTAGAGCAACTTTGGGTCAAGGCATCCGTTCCGGTTGCGGCATAGTGCCCCTAACTGGACCCGGCGGACTGCAGCACTATGCCACAACAGATCGACGATCGAGTGGCAACTTGCGGGTAAGTTTCAACTATATACAGTACATACATACATATATATATTTGTATATCTAGCTACTACAATATATTGTCTGCACACATAATACATACATATCTCAAGTGAAATTCTCAACTCAATTGGTTGCCTACGCGCTAAATTCAACATTTTTCCTGATATGATAAATCTAATAAAAAAAAAAATAATCTTACTCTGTACTCAAGTTTCTGCCTCTGTACTTATCTTAGCCTGATTTGACGTGAAGCTTTTGTTGTCTCTCTGTGTCTATGCCTCTATAATTACTCGTAAACTTAACGCTTTCAGTACTTGTGTAGACATCTGTCAAGGATCATACTATTCGTATTTGTATTCGTTTTTTTCCACTCTTTAGTTCTTCATATGGATAACATCTCAAACATGTACTTTGAGCACACAGTACAACGATGTTTCAACACTTAGAGTACTTAGTATTTAATATATTTCTATAAGCATCTTCAGAATACAATACGATCTTAAACAAATCTAAGGATAAGTACATACATATTAAATACAATATTAAATAGATAAGTATCTTTTAAATTTGATATTTGATCTACTATTTTGCATATCCTTTTTATACTTTGGCATGTTTATCGAAGATACATACTTTCTGTGGACCCAAGACTTCTTCATTATTCAAAACATATACACAACGCATAAAGCATTCATAAATATTCTAGATGATATTCCAGTTTTCAATAAACTGATAAACAGATAATGGTGTTTTTTTTTTAAATTGTTTTTTTGCAACACACTTTTTGCCAAGAAATAACTTTAAATAAATTACAAATATTCTTAATTAGCTAGTTAAATTAATTAGGGTGCTTAGGTAAAATAAGAAAATGTACTTCGAGGTTCGAAATTAAAGTATTGTTTCAGTTTTGCAAAGCGTGAAATATATACATTTAATTTAAGCACTATAAATTCCAATTGTTTGAGCAGTTATATAAATTTACATATATGTATAATCAAATACAAATACGAGTATGTATAGGGAAGCCACGATCAATATAATACACATATAATAAATAAATAAATATTCTACTTACAAGTAAGTAACAGAAACTAATAAAGAGCATTTTGTAAAATGCACAAACTATGGAAAATTTATTAAACTAAATGTAAACTGTTCAAAGGTGGATCTTTTATTTGAAGAAGGGTCTAAATAATATATATAAATTATATATACCAACGACACCAGAAGTTTCACGACAAATCCAAGATAATACAGAGTTTTGGACAGTTAACACTTTAAATCGATTGAGTGGGTGGATTTCAAATGCAAATCGAATAAAACTAATTTCTCTTTTCCATTCTGTCTTCTTTCCTTCTTCCTCTTTTGTATTTTACAGATTTCGGCATGGAAAGGATCTCAGGTAATGAATGTTATAGGAATTCCCAGTGCAAGATCATTCATAATATATTGATTTTATCGATTTCAGAGTTCTCTTTCAAAAGCCTTTCGCTTCAACACAAAATCCAATCGGGCCGGGGATCGCAGCTCCTTCGGAAACTCCACCTCCCCAACGCCATCGTACAGCAGCAGCGAAGGCGGCGGCGGAGGAATATACGCTACCATAGGTCCACACCAGATGCAGTCGCTTCACCATCCGCCCCACCACTTCCTACCGCCACCCACAACCGCACCGCCACCACCTCCCCTCTCCGGCAGCAGCTCCAACTACGGCCCACCGCCCGCTGGACATCGTGTGAGTGCTCCGCCCGTCGGCAGTGTCCTGGATCCCAATGGACCAGATGCCCATCTGCTCTACGAGCAGAACAGTCGGCGCGTGAAGAGCATCAGCGACATCGGCGTGGCAAGCAGCGGCAGCATGGGGGCATGTAGTCTCGGTGGCATATCAGCATCCTCGGACTCGCCCGAATGAATAAGAGATTAGATGAGAGAGTCTCCTCGATATAGATAGTCTCGATTACACGTATTCGTATCTTTACCTCCTTCGTCTAAGCTTGAATCCCACAAAAAGTGATAAGTTAAGAAAGATAAAATAATTGTATATTAAACTGGATTCAATTACATTCAACACAAGACCCACCTTAAAGACATGACGAGCGAGATACTTGTGCATCCAACAGATACAAATGTATCTACACACATATACACGACAACAGCAAGTGCAACATTAACTAAACATATTTGATTAAATCAGATGAAACTATAGCAGAGAATAAAATTAATAATAATAATAATAATATTCATGAATATCTAATATATATTGTATGCTAAATTCGAGTCGTGTGCATGCAATTAATTAATTAAATTAATTTGGCCTGCAGAGTTGCAACTGAGAATAATTGAACTTTATTAGCCTAATAAGAACGTATTTAATTTTAATTGTAAATTTAGTTTTCAATTAATTTAATTATACTTACATACAATATTTATACATATAACTACTCGATGGTACTGCAAATGAAAATGCAAATGAACGCAACCGAAAAACAAATTCTTGTGTGTCCGTGTGTAATAAATTGTAACTTCCGCAGATTGGATTGAATTGGATTTGAAATAATATAAATGCATTGCAATTGCAATTTAGATAAATTGAAATTATTTTGTAAGCTGCCCCCCTCCCCCCTTTACCTAACCAAATCAACAAATGTAGCTAAACAAATAAACTACGTCGAATATTAAAATTAAATAAACTGCAAACTGTGCAAATTGTAAATGGCTATTAAAAATAAGTTTAATTTGTATTTAAATGAAATAATAATAATGCAAATGTACTTTCCACAATCCAAATCAAATGAAATCAACTGAGATTAACGAACATAAAACGCATTTCATAATAGTCACAGATAGATCCATCCTAATACTGATATCCTGCATTATTGTCCTTCCTACCATTGCAATTCCTAAGACATATATTGTATCAATAATATGAGATGTTTATATTTAAGCAGACCAATTTAACTCTAGCATTACAAACCGGCAAAAACTAACGAATAAACAAATGATCAAAAACTCAACTCTTGATAGATGTTTTCTTAACTCTTATGTGTTCCATTCCATTCAGAAGCATACCAAAGATATTATTCAACTGGATTTATTCAAAACGTTTACACAAGTAAAACTTCAACAAATTGCATTTTTTCCAATCCAAAGCATTTCACCTTCACCACGACAATTTTAGTTTGTGCATCACGCGTTTGCTCCTGTTGATAGCACCTTACAGGAGGTACTTGCTGGCTTTGCTAGCGTCGATCCTCGTCGTTCTCATTCCTTGGACGACGAGTGGTAAGTGGACGCCCCTTGGGCTCTGGTCCTGGCTGGGGCAACGGCTCGGCGGCTGTCAAAGTGCCAATGCTGCCAATGAGGGCCAAGACACCGAATAGGAGAAAGAGATTGAACCACTTCATATTGAAATTGTTAACCGCTTGAAGCTTTGTTGGCGTCACTTTGTCGTCAACTGATGACTGATTCCACGGAGCCTCCCTTTTATGGGCCGAAGCTCATCTGTTTATGTAAATGTCGCTGAGAAAACCTATCAACATCGTTTAGTTTATGTTCGAAGATCGAGCGGATAGATCGACAAAATTGAGTTGTAAATCTCGCGATAAAAATGGGCGGACATTCATTTAGTTAATTGACTTGAACAACATTGAACAATTGTTTGCTGACTTGTTCACATTGCCAGCGAATGACAATTGTGCCGCAGCTTGGGATTCTCCAGCATTGAGAGACATCTCTAGACAGCTTGACATTTTAAACCGACTTATTGTTAACTTTAGCTCACAATTTTCTGAATTTTTATTTTGGGTATTTTCTCATTAATTACATATTTGATTTGTGATTCGAATAGTTTGATCACATAAACTTAAATAGATAACATGGGAAGTCGCTAATGCGAAATTACATAAAATAGTTTATGAAAGGAGTCACCAAGTTTATAGTCTTTGAGAGACAGACGTATATGATCGAAGATGCCTTCATCGGCCTGTTACATATATTACATATATACATTGGGACAAATTTCGATATCTTACAATGCACATGATTTTCAAATCACAGCATTCTAAAGTACTTCATACCCGAACATATTTGGGTGTACATTGAAAATTGTTCATCTAATACGATAGATATTTACAATACAATATACTTACATATATGACTAACAGGTACATTTATAAAAATACTCGTAACTTATACAAACGAAAAGTTAATCCTGATTCGAGAATTTCTCAAGTACTTAAAAAACAAAACTAATTACCAGCGACTGTTATTTACAAGCGAAATCTAAATTAATGACGCATTTGTCAAAAATGCAATTAACTAGACTGCAATGACATAAAAACTAAATATTATAATAGCATTCCAGAGCCTTGCAGTATCAACATCTCCTGAAACATTTGACTGAACTCGTTGTTCTCCTGTTCCCGTCGCAGTTCATCGCCAATCTGCTGCCACATGCCTTCAAAGCCACAGTCCCACTGGCACCTGCTGGATTCAGTCTCATAGACGACGCTGTCTTCAAAGACGAAGCTGTACTCGTGCTCGTAATCACACATTGTTTTCTTTTTCAAATATAACTGAAAGAAACAAAAGATATCATTATTATCGATAGCAATGCGATCGATAAGTGGGCAGCCCCACAGCGATTGCTGTTATCAGTTATTAGAAGGTCAAAGAACAGCTGTTGAGGAAAGATGTCGCGTAAAAAGGTTTTAAATTTGATCAACACGATTGTTGCTAACTCGTAGGTTTTACAGAGTTTCATTCGATCAGATTTAATTTGGAATTATTTTACACCTCTAGCTGCCAATGTCCGGCACACTCGCAGAGTTACGGATCGGCAGCAGCCGCAACGCAAACGGGACGCCAAGAATATGCTTTCGAGGTAAGACGCCGCCGGGCAAAGTCCAGCTAGATTACGGATTAACTTTTATCTGACCTACTCACAGATGTCAGTATCGACAGTGCGCTTTGGACCAGGCGTCAGCGCCGAGCTGGGCGCAGATCTAGTTAACTTGGGTGCCAAGAACGTTTGTCTGGTGACGGACACGAATGTGGCCAAGTTGCCATCGGTGCGCGTTGCCTTCGATTCGTTGGCCCGACATGGCGTCAACTACGAGGTGTACGACGAGACGCGAGTGGAGCCAACGGATGAAAGTTTCTGGCAGGCTGCGCCCTTTGCACGCCGCAAACAGTTCGATGCCTTCGTGGCCATTGGCGGGGGATCTTCCATGGACACGGCCAAAGCGGCGAATCTGTTCTGCAGTGATCCGGAAGCAGAGCTACTGGACTACGTGAACGCCCCCATTGGCAGGGCAAAAGAGGCAAGTCAATGGTGGCCAAGCATCTCTGCGATTCCCAAATGACTTTTCCGTTTTTGTCGTAGATTTCCGTTAAGCTGAAGCCACTGATTGCAGTGCCAACCACATCTGGCACTGGCTCGGAGACGACTGGAGTGGCCATATTCGACTACAAGCGACTGCACGCCAAGACGGGCATCTCCAGCAAGCATCTAAAGCCAACTCTAGGTGAGCAGCGTCTCCACGAAAGACACTTCCTCTCTAGTGACCCTGGTTCCACCTCGCAGCTATTGTGGATCCCTTGCACACACTCACACAGCCGGAACGAGTGATGGCGTTCGCCGGATTCGATGTCTTCTGCCACGCCCTGGAGAGCTTTACAGCTGTCGACTATCGCGAACGCGGTCCAGCGCCATCTAATCCCAGTCTTCGGCCAACGTACCAAGGCCGCAATCCCATTTCGGATGTCTGGGCGCGCTTTGCCCTCGACACCATACGCACAAACTTCATGGATGCCATTTATCAGCCGGATAATCTAGAGGCGCGATCTCGCATGCATCTCGCATCCACCATGGCGGGCGTGGGCTTCGGCAATGCGGGCGTGCATCTCTGCCACGGCCTGTCCTATCCCATCTCCGGACATGTGCGCGACTACAAGCCATCGGGCTACTCCGCTGACCACGCCCTCATTCCACACGGCCTCTCAGTCGTGATCAGTGCACCGGCTGTCTTTGAGTTCACAGCTGTCGCCTGTCCAGAGCGTCATCTTGAGGCAGCTCAGCTGCTGGGTGCCGACATCGCCGGAGTGAGAAACGCTGATGCTGGACGCCTTTTGGCGGAGACTGTGCGCGGTTACATGCAGCGTGCAGGCATCGAAAATGGCCTCCGTGAGCTGGGCTTCTCAAGCGGCGACATTCCCGCTCTTGTCGCGGGAACCTTGCCCCAGGAACGCATTACAAAAATGTCACCTCGAGAGCAATCAAGCGAGGATTTGGCTAAACTTTTTGAAAACTCTATGCAGGTGTATTAATCTGAAATATTTGCTTACCTTTTAAGTTTTTTCGCTGAAGCTCAATGCCAATCTGGATAACGGATCTTATTAATGAAGTTGGCTGCATTGCAAAAAGATTCAGGGCTTGCATTTTGATCAGCTGAACCAGTTCCATTGCGAACTACTTTGCCATTATTTTGCAATTCTTAAAATTTTTATACTTTTGGAATTTCGTATAATTAAAAAATTATATTAGACCATTAATATTTCTTTATGGAAATTGTAAACTTTACCAGATTTTTTTTAGCTTCTTCTTTTTTATCTAATATTTATATTTTTTCAAATCTTAAACTGGTTTAACGGTCAACTTTTGCTTTTGTTGAATGCAAGCCTGTTTAAAACAAAGTGGGCATTCCGAAAAAGCTAATCTCCAATTCAAGTAAGTGAAATATCTACGTAAAAGTGATCCATATTTGCGTTAAATTTTAAAGGTGATAATTTATTTGTGTTATAAATGACAGAATAGTAAGTATTATATCAAAGTACCCAATATACCGAAGGCCAATTCATAAATAAGTATATTTTATTGTAATTAACACATAATAAAATATGCATATATTTCTTTTATATTAAAAATATGTTCAATTTGGTTAAAATAATTTATTGATTTCGGAATATGTGTTCAAAGTCCAACATTTACTTGATTTAATTGAAATGATAGTAAAAAAAGACTTAACGTAGTAATTAATATGGTTTGCGTCATCATATCTTGCCCAGAATTAAAATATAATAAAAAGTTATCTTTTAGGGGTCTGACAGGTCCAGATCGACAGCTACATATCCACACTTTGCCCAACCGTTTCAATATGACTGATTGCCAGTTTTTTTTTATCTTTAAAAATACTCGTAATTATAACTTGATATTATAAAATTTCGGCAAAATGGCACTAAATCCTCAAATCGTTCCGTTCCAAATGAAAAGTATACAAAATAAATATCCGGACACACGCTCTGACATATGTTAACTCCATATATCATGATGTTGTGTCGAAGATAATGAAAAATACGGCGATTCAATAAATTTCAAGTCCGTTGCTCCCGAAACGGTTGCTAAATTGTTCGCTCGCGATTTCTGCCTCTGCGAAGTGCCAACCGAGTTAAGTACAACAATAACTATTTGCTATATTGATAGTCTGTATATATGTGTGTATGTATGTATGTATATTTTGCTTAGAAGGAGTAGGGGACTTCCTCAGTATTTTCTTTCAGTGTTTGCTAATACTTTTTCATCTCATAGTTCAGTTTCTGTTTCTGTTTCGTTGCCAATGCGAACTCGAGTTGGGTTTGTTGTCCAGTCGAATTGGTTTTTCTAATTGTAATTTTCTTTTGTATTTCATTATCATGACCTGTTGTTTTGCAATTGTTTTCCAAGTGTTTTTAACTATGAATTAACTTATAAATTAAAAAAACAGCGCAACACACTCCCGCGCAGTCCTCGAAGCTGCTCTAACTGTGCGGTACGGTACGGTACGGACTTAGACCTGATTGATCGGCGCGTATCGATGCACCTTTGGTTGTTTTGGTTCCTTGCTATCCTTCGGCTTCACGATATCCTCGGTGAGTTTCTGGTACACGAAGGAGTTCTTCGAGGCCAAGATTGCCATGCGATAACGCTCGCCCCGTTTGTGCAGAATCAGAGCAACGAACTTAACCAGGCCGAGGAGAATCACCACCAAGCAGGAGACGGCAATTATTGTTGGCACTAAGTAGTTGTAGCCCTGGTAGTAGATGTGACCGCGCTGAATGAAGATCTCCTCCTCCTCGTCACTGTTGATCTCATCGCTATCCGATCCAAGTTTATCTATTAAATAAAATATAATTAATTATTACAGATACTGTCTATACTATATACAGTCTATATATACGAACCTAGCAAGAACTTATCCCGTGTTTCCTTGGACAAGTTGACTTCCTCAACCTTAAGGCCGTCATCCTTCAGCTTGGGCTTCAGTTCGCTCTCTATGTATTTCTTGAAAGCGTTCTCGGTCTTCTTCTTGTCGCTCTTCTTAACAATCGTGTCCTCATCGCTGTCGCTATCGTCCTCATATTGGCTGTCATCCTCGTATTCGCTGGCGTTGTCCGAATCCTCTTCCTTATCCTCGCCGCCATTGTTCAAATCCTCCTCAGCACTGTCGAACAGCTCGGAATCCTTATCCTTAGCTGCCTCAGCACTGGGAGATCCCTTCATGATCTTGCGCATATTGTTCAACTTGCTCTTGTCGAGGACACTCTTGTCCAGCACGCTCAGCAGTTTCTTCTCATCATCATTCAGTTTCTTCTGGGTCTCCTCGATGCGCTTCTCCAGATCGTATTCCTCGTCGCTGAAGGTGCCATTGTGCTTGCACACTTCCTGGGCCAACTGAGTCCAGCCCAGCTGGTTCGAAATATTGATCAGATAATCCTCCTTCAGGTTGGACAGCGTTGGCACTCGCCTGGACAACACCTTGTGCAGCGAGACATAGCTGATGAAGTTCTGGAAACCATCATCGCAGGACAGTGGATTATGGGACAGATCCAAGGAGCGCAGCACCTTGAAGCTCTTAATGTCGGCGGGGGAAATGTATTTAATCAGATTGCCGGAGGCATTCACGCCCCGCAGTGTTTCGAAGAACTTGAGGTCCTTGCCGACTCCCATGTCCCTGAACAGCGATGTCAGTTCGCAATCGTTGACATCCAAATAGCGAAGCTGCTGCAGAGGCATAAAGAGATCCATGGACAAGCTGGTAATGGGGTTTCCGCCCAAGTTGAGCTTGGTCATCTCGCTGTTCTCCTTGAAGACCATATCGTCCAGCTTGGCAATCAGATTGTTGCTCAAGTCCAAGTCGATGAGCTTGGTGAGGCTGGCGAACGTGTCACGGGGCAGATTATTGATGTTGTTCCAGGCCAACTTGAGGATGGTCAGGTGCGGCATCGTCGAGAAGGTCTTGTGTCCCAGAGCACCGACTGCACAGTTGGAAAGATCCAAAAAGTAGACGGTGAAGTAGCCGTTGTAGCTGAGGAAACCATCGGTTGGCAGCTGGCTCAATTTGGGATTATCGTTCAGACGGATGACATCCAGTTCGGAGTTCTTGAAGAACAGCATACTGGACACCTGGTCCAGTTCGTTCATGGACAGATCAATGTGGCGCAGGTTCTTCAGAGTGAGGAAGGAATCGGGCTGAATCTTGGTAATGCCATTACCCTTCAGATTCAGATTCGTCAGGCCGGGCATCTTGTCAAACATGCTGTGATGCACATGGGTAATGGAGTTGAAGCTCAGGTCCAACTGCTGCAGCTCCTTGACGCCAAAGTGCAAGTCTCCGGTGAACGTGTTGTACTTCAGATGGAGGATCGACAGAGTCGTGCGGTTGAATATGGTAGCCGGCAGTTCCTTAAGATTGTTGTAGGACAGATCCAGTTCCTCGATGCTCTCAACGGTGTCGAATATGTTCTCGGGAATCTTCTGCAAGTTGTTCTGCGACAGATTGATGTACACAATGCTCGAGAGTTTCGAGAAGGCGGTGGGACTCAGCTCCATTAGATTGTTGCGCGAAAAGTCCAGTTCCTCAATAGTGGAGGACTACAAAAAAATTGTGTTGTGTATTAAGATATCTCTTTCAATACTCCAAAACTTACCTTGAGCAAGTATTGAAGTTCCGAAATGGCGCTCAGATCATTGCCGGAGATGGTGAGCATGCGAAGCTTCTTGTTGTGGACAAAGGTGTCTGGATTGATAATGGCCAGGCCAACATCGGACATGTTCACAGCGTACAGCTCATCCAAGCCAACGAAAGCCTCCGGATGCATATATTCAATCGTGCAGTTGGCGATCTTGATGGAGGCAACCGACTTCAGTCCCAGCTGCTTGAAGAACTTGGGTCCCAACAAAATGGGATACTTTGGACCCACATTGGTGACCACCAGATCGGTGATATCCAATCCAAACTTCTGTGTGCCCGGGTCCAGTCTGAAATGCAAACAAACTCGAATTGCAATCCTTGTTATCCACTAGCTAATGAGAAGCCACAAACCTGCTGCAAGTGGCCACCAGGTAACTGTTGAGGTTGCGGTCGCAGGTGCAGTATCTGGGACACGGCTCGTTCTCGCTAAACACAACCTCCTCCTCATCCAACATTTTGTCCGCCTCGTCGTCGTCATCGGAGCTGGAAATTGAGAGTGAATTTAATTCCACGCAAACATCAGTTTAATTTAATTCATTTTATTTATTTTCTATTTTATCTTAAACATCTGTTTCCTCGTTTTCTTTTATAGATACAAGCTTATCTATTATGTAATTATCTGACATAGTAGATTCTTAAAAACAGACATCAGGGCCAAGTCTTATCAACAGCCTCAAATTCAAGAGAGAGATTTGTTTGTATTGAGATAGAGATATAAAAAAAAACGAACAGAGAGACGGAAGCTTTTTATATTTGTTACTTAAAAATTAAGTAAAGGAGTATATTGTATTCGTTGAAACGTTTGTCATGTATGTTATAAGCAGATATAAAATGATCTTCATCAGTTAACTACTGTTATTAGCTATGATCCTACCAAATCTCAACAAGATCGGACAAATAGAAACGAGGTAATGGCTGATTTAAGTTCTTAAGTAATGTAAATTAGATAAGTAACCTATGTCCTACAGTCAAGAACTCAACTATCCCCTCTTTTGCCTATTTGAATAACCCAATTTTATATTTAGACTGTGATGAAGAGATTTAATGTTTTTTTAAGTAATCTTCTTCCCTAGAAACTTACTCGTCTTCGTCGTCGTCATCATCATCATCCTCCTTGTACTCGTCGTAGTTGTTATCGGTGTAATAATCCAATGAGTTTTCTTTGCTGCTATTGGCCTGCAATTATATTTAAATGATTCTGTGATTCTATTGCCCGGATCGGGAACACCTACCTTTGGCTTGACGGAGGTGCTCTCCGCAATGGGATGCAACTTAGGTGTGGTTGTCTTGGTTGTTTTGTTCTTTTTGGTTCTCGCTGTGGTCGTTTCCTTGACATCATTATCGGAATCATCCTCATCGGAACTATCGTAGTTATCCATATCATAATCATAGTCATCATCGTACTCATAGTTCTCCTCGGTGCTGTTCTTGCTGCTGGTGGAATTCTCCAAATTCACGCGATCCGGCAGCATTTTGTTGAAACGAGGATCCTCGGCCAGGGCAACACTGTGCTTGGCTGCCTCCTTCAGATCCTCCAAAGTCTCATCACTGACCTTCTTGGCGGCTGAGACATTCGTTTTGTTTGTCTTGGCAATTATCTTAGCATCAAGCAGCTCGTCGGAATTGATTTCATTGCTCGAGACATCGTCTTGCAATAGTTTAGATGCAGCAGCTGGCTGCAATTTGCTGGATTGGCTCAGATGGAGTCCAACCAGGCAGATGACCAGCAGCAACACCAGTCTTAGCTGGCGACCCATTCTTATCGATCGTATACTGAAATAAAACGAAACGAAAAGAATAAGAATTAATTAGATAAGCATAATATAGGATGTGTTTACAAATTGGGAGCACCTTTTGCCCAAAAACACTTTCCGGGTAAAATACTTCTGAAACTATTCATTTCGATACCTAGAATACCATTTCAGGCATTTGGAAAGCCTATCTTATCTCAATGCACACAGCAGATAAGGGAAAATACGTTTATTTAATCAGTCATAACGAACAACTCTTGCTCATACCCATTTGGGACACGAATGCTTAAATGGATCCGGTTCGAATTATATTGAAATATCACTTTAATTTCAGCACTTGACTAATGGCTAACTACAGATTTATATATTGTAGATATTTATACAGATACTTGGTGCTTGGTAAGTTTGTTGATGCGCGCAATTAGCGCCTCTTGATGCGAAAGAGTTGACATCATTTGAGTTGAAATGGGAATGCTAATCTCATTGGCACATACGCCACAATCCTGCCAGACCCATGGGGATTTTCGCTCTGTACCATTAATTTTTACGAGTATTTTCAAATGTTTGCTTATCAGCAGTTTCGGACTGTTTTTGCGTAAATATAAAACAAAAACAAGTCATGATTTATCGTATATTTTTAATTTGTTAGTCAGAAATTGGCAAATGCTAACAAACAATTACTTTCTTTTCATAGTCATTTCGCAAGTACAAACCACGCATTGTACCAGTTAAAAATGACTGTCAAATTTTTCTAGATTGGACAACTTGATAAAAAAAAAATATTAGAAAAAATACAATAGAAAAGATTTTTATTTTTTATAGTATTTCAATTTTTAAACAAAAATCTGACTTTTTAAAAATTTTTATCAGTGTATTACTACAGGTACTTCCCGTTTTCAGTGAGAATTTTATCGATAATGCTAATTTAAGTTAATGTACTTAAAGTATAACGATGTGAACAAAATGATTTAAAAAAAACACAAATTGCACCAGTTTGAAATTGGGATTTCCAAACAGTGCATCGACTCTTTATACCCGATACCTTAAGCTAAAAGGGTATGATGAGATTTTGCGAAAGAATGAAAGAAAAATATTTGATCAAATCTTGATAATTATATGTATTTAACTATTCTTAATATAATAGTATTAAAAACGTATATTTTAAAAATTAATTTGCACCAACTTGATTCGTTCATAGTTAGTGTAATTAAAATTTATTATTGCAATTAATCAAGAGTTGTTAATATTTGACAAACAAGATCGGAAGAGAGTGCATAGATAGATCGATCGTGTTGTTTGTCAAATAGTTGCGAGGCCAGACACTGTTTGTATTTCCTGTTTTTGTCATTAACCTAATCGTACTGAAGTGATACCAAATTGAACACTCGAAAGCGTTGGACCTCAGCTTGATTTATGTAGACAGATCCTCAGATTTCAAAGGCTATTAAGGTCTATTGGGAAAACTGAACTGAACTTAGCTCAACTAGTGTTTGTTTTCTCGAGTCTCCTTTGACAAAAGGGCGCTTTGCACGTAGAGCACAGCCATAAAGAAATGAATAAATATGCATAAATATTATTTCAACTGACGTCAAAAGCAATTCCGATATCAATACTAACACGAATACGAACTCTCGAATACCAGACCCAGTTGAGATCGTGTTTTGTGCTCTCTTTGCCTGCAATTTGATTCCAATTCCCTATGGAACTTGTCTGGTTTTTGTGTGTTTCGGACAAAACAAAATAAAACTGAAAGTAGACAATAATTTAAATGTAGTAAACAAAGCGCTTTTGAGTTATATATTTTGTTTTTCGTATTTTGTTCAGTGGGGCAACGCGTTTCTCTATCTGGAATTGTACGCAAATGGAAATGCGCAGTTAGATTGCTTTGCGGCGCCCTCCGTGAAAAAAAGTGGCATTTATCTATAATGCATGGCCATATCGGGTGATAATGCACATACAGATACATATATACGTACGTACATTCAAGTCGTTTAATTAGAGGTAGACGTATAGATACTCTCAGTCATAGATCTAGATACTTATCGTGTATCCATGAAATCGCTTTTGGTCTTGCCCAGTTTGTCTGCTGCCACAATTTGCGTGGGTGTCAACTCGAATGCAAGCAACAACTTTCAGTCTCACACACACACACACACACATACATAATAAATGTGCAGTCACAGATACAGATACAAATTTCCCCTCTCTGCCATTGGAGTCGCGCTCTTTGACAGCGAGTCGAGAGAGGGGAAAACTGCGCTTTGGACCCGGCATTAAACGTGTTTAGGTTTTTAGGTCTTAGCCGATCTTATTGCCAGCATTTCGTTGAGTCTCGAGTCACGAAGCCTCGCTTTGAACTCCATTCGGCTGTCTGGCTGGCACTTCGACAAAGTCCAACTGCGTCGCATTGTCGCCAACTCGAAGCTGGCTTTCAATGGAGCTGAGCTGAGGAGCTAAGCTGAGCTGTTGGCCGACGACGCGACGTCGACACGATACCATAATTAATTCCATTTGCTATTGCTATTGCTATTGCCATTGCAGTGCTTTGAAGTCGATGTTGCCGTGTTCAAGTTTAGAAAATAATCAAACCGGTACCGCCACTGGCCATACTTGAACGTGTATGCAAATCAGTATTCAGTCGGAAATCATGACTCAAGCAATTCATCATATGGATCTTTTTTTGTTATGTATGTATGTACGATCGAATGTATCTAGATACATTGGCACACGCTACATCTGCAATATCTGTCAACCTTATAGTAAAAACAAAGTCAGCTGTCTGAAGGCTTCCCCTTTCCCCGTTCCCCCCCTTTTTCCGTTCGATTAACTGTCTCACAACGCTTTTGTTTACTTTCGAGTTATATGGCTAGATGATCTGAATAAATAGATTGAAGTGGATTTTTGTGTTTTGCATATAATTAGCTTACGCTCACAGACATTTCCAACTTCCAGCCCGTTAATGTTTACAGACAAACAATTTCCAGGGACACAAACGAGTCAACAGATCGCGATCGAGTTAACGAGTTCATAACAATAAAGTTTACACTTTTAGCTTTCTTATAAGCATGATCAGTGCTTCTCAACATTAAATATTTTTAGCTTGACGTCAATATATTTAAATTACAGTTGATTAAAAATATTTGTGGTTTTTATGTAAATATATAATAGGTTTCTAAAATTAACTCAAAGCCAGTTGAAGCCATTCTTAATAAAAAAATATTCCTAATGATTAAAATATGCATGTATTTGTATTTTAATTAATTGAAAATGCAAGTGCTTTTTCTGTAAATATATAAAAGTATTTTTATTATTCTTAAGTTTTTATGATCTTAAACACTCGTATTAACAATAAATCTAAATAGTTAATAATTTACGATCTATAAAATATTTAAATCTTTGCTTCGCTTATATAGGCGCGGCCAACTTTTGTAATGATTTATGTTTGGAACTTAAAAACGGAATTCCCTCTGAGTTAGTGTTAAAAGTGTACAGAAAGTGTCGGGTGTCAAAAAAAACTTGTAGACAAAACAACGTTTTGTTCGTGGTAGGTGGGATAATCAAATATGAATGTAGTTCGATGAGTTTGAATTCAGTTATTTATTTGATCAAACGATACTCAGTCTAGGCGTCAGCTTGGGTTTGTCAACAGACCGCAGTCGGATGGTCGCATTGACCGATAGACATTTCCCATGTGGCGTTGGGAAAGGGTACCCGCATTGGAGTATGTTCCCCGCACCAACAACATGGGTTTCATGTTACGAACAACATCGGAGACAATAACAAAATGTCATCTGGCGGCTGCAGCAGCTGGAGATTCGTGACTGGTGACTGCCCCATGAAAGTTATCACAATAATTTGGGCGCAGTCGGTTGACAGCTCAAAATTGGGTGCGGCATGTGTTCCAAACAATGTTGTGATCGATATTATAATGGCAGCAACAACAGTTATCTAAAGATACGTCAACTCTCTATCGATCTCTATCACAAGGTCGCTTTAGTTCATTTGGTATAAGGATAGTCCTTGGAATGTGGTTCAGGTAACTCAGGTAATTTTGCCTTGACTTTGGCTTAAGATTTCCAAAATTTTTGGCATATGAACTCACAAGTTCATACGAAATACCCTGAAACACACACGTGTTTCAGTGTGTGGGTGTTGTTGAGTTTCGATTGAGTTGTCTTGGTATAAATAGCCAGGTCGACGTAAGTATTCGATTTAAAACAGGAAGTGAAATGAGAAACGAGTCACCTTTCAGCATGTTGTCAAAAATACATAATCGACAGCAGGTAGACGACGAATTGGCCAACAGAACCGCACAGAATGTTCCTTTTGGTGATTGAAAAAATGCAACGGAAGTACTTCCGCACTGTAAGATACACATGTATCTCAGGGATGTAATCGAGAAAATAAATATATACTCGTATATATTGAGGGATGTAGAACAGCGTTTCCACACGCTTAGATATCAGTTTTATTCAGGTTTTTACCGCACCTTGATCACGACTTAATCTCGTTTATTGACAGTTCATTAGCAGCTGATATTATGCCTAGATTTTCATTGCCACAAACAGTGTAGTTTTCAGTCTCAAAATAAATTCATCTCTCAGATCAGATATATAAATATATAATATACTATATGTACTAGTCTGTGCTCATCTTTTGACTACAAGTCATAATTTCTGCAACGTTAAGTTTTGAGTTGATGTTTTTTTGCGAGTTGCAGGAGCGTAAAACGGCAATTGCCTTTTTGTACAATGGAAAAATTGCTCAAGGCGTGCACATAAAAAAATGCCGACATTTGACCACACACATAAGCTCTTACACACACACACACAAACGCACACAGAGAGACTGGCACAACACACAAAAAGGGGGAAACTGTTGAGACAACAACAACAACAACAAGAAAGCGGCTTAAAGAGATGGCCAGACTGGTTTTTGGCTGGAAATTGCGACTTGAAGCGTTAACAGTGACCGCAGTCGCAGTAGTCGAAGCCAACTCTCGAGCAGCTGTCGCTGTCGCAATGAAAACAACAACATCACAGAGCCCCTTTTGGCCAAAAGACAGAGTCCGAGCTCGAGTTCGGGCTCGCGTCTAAGCCAAGTCAAGAACTGGCCAGACAGATGATATTGTTGAGTTTGAAAATTCTTGGTAAAACAATTTCAATTTACTTTGCAAACGACGAAACTACCTAAAAAAGGCATTTCAGTCATTGTAAAAGCTGAACTTAAGTGTCCAAAAGCGTTTCTTATGTACATATGTATGTATTTACTTTGGCAACATACAACTATGGAGACATTTCTATTTGCTGCTCATCATAATGATGATACTGTTGCTCATGATCATGATGATTAGCAGTCATGTGCTGAATTTTAAAAGTGCCATAAAAATGCTACTCCGAAATCGGATTTCTGTGTAAGAGTGCGATCGTATAATATTATCCATAATGCAAAGATCTGAAAGTGCTAATAAAGAATATGATTGGATAATAACACATGCTTGATTTCAGGTTGTTAATTGCAAAATTCAACTTATTTTTTGGAAAACACATTCATTGAAAAGATATCAGAAAAAAATAAAACCATAAATTAAATGGCCAACTTATCTATATCTGAATATTATTCAAACAAAAAGAATTTATTGAATATGAAAATTTGATCAGAATAATATGTAATATTGGAGTCAATTGAATATTCAAATATTCTCATTTTCATGTCCATTCAAATCACGTCATAGCCGTGTGTAATGTGCAGTAAAGATTTCCGAAATATTTCTAGCATTTCGAAATGAACAAATATGCATAGGAATTTAAAACGTCGCTTGCCCAGCTGATGAAATACATACGTATGGAGTCTTTGTTTGGATGTGTAAGACACGGGTCTCCATTGTTTTTGCTGACAAATCATAATCGTTATGAGTACGAGTACGAGTACTTTGTACAGTATAATATAGTATATAAGAACATACTTGTACATACTCCATTTCCATTTGTTTATAAAACCGACACTGGCAGCTGTCAACAGAAGAACAGAAGGGGTCTTTGGGGTCTTATCGTTGAATGATCCCGGCCTGGAAGTCGCGGCCAGGTCGACACCATAGATGGCTGCTTGATGGCTGTCGACACATGTGATTAATTGAGCTTAAAACTTTGATTGCCCAGCATTTTCTGCCACAACATTTCTGCTGATAAAGTGCATTATATTCTGTTATCGTAACTGAGCAAGGAGCGAACAGGTTTTTCCATTCCATTCCTTCTTGACAACTCAGGTGTTTTTTATTTTTATGGTTTTTGGGTAGTTACCAGAAAGTTATTATAATATCTTTAATTGATTTCGTCTGGTTGCTTAAAACATTTCGAAAGCTTAATGCACAATTTATGTTCATTACTTTTGGGCAGCAGTGTAATTCCCGATTCCAATTCAGATCGATATTGCCATATAAAGTAAATACAAATGATTGGGCTTTGTTTTAATTATAGCAATATACATATGTACATACATATATGCATATATAGTTATAAATATATGGACATTGGACATTATTGACAGGAAACACGGCATAAATTAAGGTACATAACCGGCTTTAGTTCCTTACGGCGATCGGTTCATTAGCGTGTACTTGAAGATCTTGGCATTCAGTAGGGTTTTGCCCCCCAGGAGGTGTATGCCACATACTATAAAGACTACACTTTTCCACGTTTTCCACTCTGTCGCTCTGTGTTAAGCTATGCATATTAAAATGGCTTTTATTGTTTAACCAGAAACTAGATTTTTCATCACCGCAGTGCGAATTTCTTGGCTGAGCTTTGACACCAGAGTTCCAGGTTTCAGGTTTCCACAAGGCATCGTCATTGTTTCCTGGTGCCTTTGTTTCTTGGTTTCTAGGGGGGATTACTAGTACCAGGTATATCATTCAATATTTGAGTGGCCTGTCAGCACGTAGGTGGTTTCATAAGATTGCCGATTGTCAATTGCAGGGGTTTAAAACAGAGTTCATGAAACTGTCAACGTGCTAATACATTGCACTCAGTATTTATTGACGCCATCGACAATTTAGACATACATATATATTCTTAATATTATTCCAATTGAATGGCATTAAGTTTGCTGTCAAATTGCTGCCATTATCGCAGCAAGTCTTTGTTGAAATTTAAATTATTGCGCTTTTCCAAGCAAAGCCCTGCCCTTCGATTGTTGGTTTCTTGCCATATTAGCATTGGCATGCTGTGCAGTTGAATGCCGAGCACAAGAGAGTCTGCAATTTGACGATCTCTGAATTAATGAAGTGCAGAAATGGAATTTTTAATGTCATTTTGCTGTAGCTGCAAGCGCAGGCGTACACCTCAGTTGCAGTCGCAGTCGCAGTCGCATTCGCAGTCACAATCAGAGTCAGAGCCAAAGTCAGAACCAGGCCCAAAGCTAAAGCCACGTCCACATTCCTCATACCAACCACACTGCACGTAGCTGTTGCCGGTTCCAAAATGGACAAATCGACAGACGGCTAGCGGTGCACGTAACGTAACGTAACTCTCTCCCCTCTTCCCCCTCTGCATCTCCTTTTCCCTCACACTCCTCTGACTCATTTCAAGCTTAAAGCAACGATGCTGTAGGCAATTCTCCGCGTCTGACGCAAATCAAATTCACTTCATTTCATTAGCCACAAAACACAAGCACAAACAGACAACGAACCATATGCCAAGCCAAGCTCTGTTATGGCCATAAGAGCATTTCGGCCAAGAGCTTGTCATTGACTTAATACGTTATTTATGATTGCATGTGGGGACCTAAACCAGACCTAAACCGAAATCTATTAGTTCGGGCATTTGTCATGATCTGCGCTGAGAAAGTATTAACATACATAGATCTTCCAATTCCAATTCGAAATTCAGAAAAACAGTTACAATTGAATGCAAGAGACCTCCCAAACATTTTTATAAAATCACCATATGTAAAATCTCCAATGCTCAAAAAGTTTCCTTGAATTTGCTTCAATTTTATACAAAAAATAATTGTAATTTCAAACTTATCGATTTTTAAGTTAAAGCCTTAGTTTTTTCGAAAATTCGAAACTTTTAATCCCAGGTTTTTACATTTAATTAACTCCTGTCATTATAAACTGAACTGAATTCTGCAAACAAACTTCTGTGAATATTATCGGGTTAAATTAATTGAAAATTGAGTTTTACAGTTTTAAGTTTTTATAAATTAGAACGGCCCTGAACCTATTTATGTGACGTGCATTGTATTCAACTTATTGTTGAGTTGCTGACATATCGATATTCAGACAATCAAGTAGGTAGTTAGTTTCCGGAATTTCTGGCTCAGGTTAAGCTAGAAATAGATATGTATGATATTCGTAGGTAACCAGAGTGAAAGTTCCAAGTCGTTGCAATTGAAATTCAATTATGCTGCACTTACTTATGGCCATGTTAACAAATGCCTTGGCAATGCAACTGCCACAACACAAGCGCAACAACACGTCATGCATGGGGCATGCAATCAGTATGAATTCTTGTTTGTCACTTGCCTTGATCAGATCGAGATTGGGGTGGAGAATGGTGTTTCAATTTAGCGCCAAGTCCAAGTGTGGACCATCTGACAGCTTTGATTTCGTCTCTGGCGGAAAGTGATTAATGATCTTGGTTCGTCTGTCCATCTGTCCGTTTGTCGCTCTGTTTATCGGTCGCTCTCACAGTCAGGCTTGATTGATTAAACTCAGGGTTAAGGTAAATGTCACACACGTATGTATATCTCGTTCAGCTACTCATCTAGACCGTATTGTGACTATGAAATTTCACGGCTCATTTAACGAACGTTTATCGAAATAATCGAGCAAAAAAAAGAGATATAGGTATATTGGGAAAATGCATTTAACTTAACTCAATCTTTTTGAAACTCCTGTAGTGCGAGTAAGTTATCGATCGAGCTTATCGACATCATGACATCATCATTATGAGAAGCACTCCAAAATTGCTCGGAATACGTACTCAGTACTAAGTTATTTAAAGAATCGCTATTTTGGCATGACTGTCATGCGCCGATTTGCTAACTAGGCAATATCGGCAATAAACAAATGAGTACGCTGTGTGCATAACTGACCAACTTACAGATACCCTGTGAAAGTAACTCAATTAGAGCAGAAGAGTAGTAAATAAGTCGTAAATTCAAATGTATGTATAAAATTGAAGATCATTCCCATTCAAACCATTAAAAGAACTTTAAATTCGTTTAGTTATATTCGTGATTCGTTTGTAAAGATGTTTTCAAAGTCTTCAAAATTTAATGTTACCATTTTTAGCTATTGTACCTGCCTGTACAGGGTATATTTGGCATTACGCATACGCCGCATGTGCCGACACTTAAGTTTCTGTTTTGTGAATGCGAAAACAACTAACCGAGTTTGCCTACACGCAAAGTTGTTGTTGTTGTTGTACTTATTGTAATTGCTGTTGCTGTTTGCCGTTTGTTGTTATTGTTATTGCTGTCAGCTCGTTGAACAACATTTAGTTATTTTTGCCAAATGTTTGTCTGGCACTTTGACGAATTCGTTAAGCTGCTCATAAAGTTTAAGCACAGTGTTCATAATTTTGCCCTCCCCTTTAAAAAAGCGGAGTTCAACAAGCCTCATTTGGACTGTGGCAACTACAATGTTTGCTGTTAACAACTCCCATGAGCTGTTGACACAAGTACAGCATAGGCATCTAGTCAATTACCGCTGTAATCGTGGACCATGAGACCCAGCCGAGTTGAGGTTGCAGTTGTTGGAGAAGTTAAAGTCGGAGACCCGAGCGCTGTGACCTCATTAGCTCGGCACACGAACAGCCAATCGGAGATGGAGATGGAGTTGCAGTCGGAGTGGGTTTTTTACTACTCGCCGTCTTTTATCTGTGGGCCGGCTTATAGTGGGTAACATGTCCAGATTAGATAAT
This sequence comes from Drosophila recens, assembly GCA_037043495.1. Taxonomy (NCBI): domain Eukaryota; kingdom Metazoa; phylum Arthropoda; class Insecta; order Diptera; family Drosophilidae; genus Drosophila; species Drosophila recens. The sequence goes on along the minus strand of JBAMBJ010001448.1, from coordinate 156,872 downwards.
GTCGCCAATAGGCCTGGCGACAGCGGCAGCGACAGCGACATGATGGAAAGGTCTCTGCCTTGATGAAGTTTTCAACTGATCGTAAGCCTATTAACTTTATGTGTATGACAAAGTTGCAACAGTTTTGAATAGACGTAGAGTTGTCGCATTTAGCGAGGACTTTCTGTCTCCGGACTCTGGACTAATTGACTTGTATGCGAATCAATTTGCATACAAAAATCGACTCGTAGATTTTTTCATGGAATTGCAACACACCTATTTTCTGTCAGTCTGCCTAACGTAATCATGTCGCACCTCGAAACTGTCCAAACTACTAATACATGTACAATGTACATACACATAAATTCATATCTCTTGATGGGGCAAATGTTCCATTACTTTACGAGCATATACATTTCTGTACGATTACGTATAGTGATTTTTTGTTATATTTCACTCAGCCATGAAATTGATAAAAAATTCTAGACGCAACTTTGAATTCCAATAAAAAAAACAGAAAACAGAAATATATAAACAAAACTTGTTTTGAATTATTTATGTACATATTTCGAATTTGTTTTCGATGGCAGAAGGAAGAGAGCTATTAAAAGTATACATACTACATACATGTTTTATACTACGTATTTATTTGACCAAGTTCCGAAATGTTAAATATTTAAGCTAAATGTTTGCGAAAACAAGATGAGTGCATTGTTAACTGAATTATTAAGTGCACAACTGCAGTTTGTCGCTTTCTGGTGAATGTCAGCGAAATGCTAAAGTCTATATTGAATCGGGTTCAGGTTGAAGGGTTGACGGGCGTTACGATCGTACTCGTCTCCACCTCTGGGTTTCATATACTATACAGTATAAGTATACGAAGGTGACTTCTTTTCGAATGCATTACCGGTTTTTTCATCCCCTTCCCTCTGAGCACGCCTTGCCTACAAACTGATGAGAGTCTCTGCTTCGCATTTTAAAGGAAAGAGCAATGGAGTGTATGTACACACACTTACAACAGAGAGGCAACAACACACTCGCACACACACACACCAGCGCACACACAGGTGTAATCTTATCTACCTTTACATACCCTTGCAGCGGGTAAAACAGCTTTGACATGAACCAGACAAAAGCTGTCTATAAAGACGCGACTTATCGGACTGAGTCAGCTTTATATTATCAAATGAGAGTCTGTTTTCCTCGTTCATAGACTGAATTCAAGGAAAAAGCATCTGCATCACATTTTAAGAAATCCATTTTCTTCTAGGCAATTAATTTCCTTCTTAATAGTAAGAGTATGATTAATTCGTAGTATCTTTGAGGTATTGTTATTGTGAAAATAAAGCGCGTTTTTCTTTTGCGCAGCCAGTAACTGTTTGTTCGTCTATCTGTCTGTCTGTCCTACTGTTTGTATATTCTTCCCCTCAGTCCCCGCTCTCTCTTCATATATGCACATATCCATCCAGACTATATTGCAGATCGGAGACAGACCCGAAATGCGAGTGCTGCAGTTTAGGCTGCCTCAAAGTGCATGGGTGTGTGTACACATACACACAAGAGTAAGTGTAAAAGATACTCGTATCTTTGAAGTTGCAGTTGGTCTGTTTTTAATACTCGGACTGGTCTGTACGTTAATAATACTGTCAAATGGGTGCAGAGAACTGGGACAGTACTGAAATGGCAAATGTTAAGATAATGCCGACTTAAGGTGAAAATTTATATGTCACCAATACATACAGCACGCACACATACATACATAGCAGCTGTCTTAGATATGGCACAGCAAAAGGTAACAGAAGCCACAGGTAGGTAGACGACAAGCGACTGAACGCATACACACACCAGCACATGCGACAGTGGCTTGGAAAGCACGTGCGATAGAGCGAACACACACTAGAAGCATGATCTCTGACCGACCGCTGCTTCTTGCTGTCACACTCGCTCGCTTTGAGTTTACTTGTAAATGACGAAATCTCATCCCTCAATTTTCATTCAAATTCAATGTCTGGTTTGAGCCAGAAAGTGCACTTGCCACCAATTTTGCATCTCCAGCAGACAAGCTGGATATATATTAGAAGATACACTTACCGTGCGTTTGTAGGCAGCGTAAAATGCGTAGCTCTCGAATGAAGCGAAGTAATCCAAAATTTGAAATGATCGCTAAAATAAACACAAAACGAAAACAAACACAAACTTAGCTGAAGGTTTTATCTTGCACTGCACATATGTATGTGCATATATTTATATTTTATGTAAGCAATATTTGCTCGATATTTTTAATAAAATTTATATTTTGTCACGTTTTGAAGAACTTAAGTATTTTAGTTTAACTGATAAGTTACTCAAACGATGCCGTTACCGATATCTCGTGTGCGGGAGTAGTAACCGCTTCTCTCGGAACGAAATCGTTTTAACACCTGTTGAAGTTCAAACTCGACTGATCATCGAACTGTTAAACAGAATCAATCTACCGTTTAGGATCGTCTGAGCAACTGACTCAATGAACAAGTTCATGTTTACATTTTACCCGCTTCCACGGCTGCCACAATTGGCGTTTTTGCGCCAAAACTGGCTCTTCTTTTCCTGTTGGCGCGAAGGCACTTTATTTTTCGTTTGGCCCTTTTTTTCATCAGTTCAGAATCAGTTATTTTGTATAGTTTTAGTTGAAGTTCATATTTATTTTTATTTAATAACATAATCACTGAATTAAAATGAAAATGTGAATATGTGTTATTGCTTTAAGTGTTTGTGGACGAAATAATTTTTATTTAATTAAGTGCAAAAACAAAATGAACTGCAAAAAAAACTTCTGGCTCTTTTTTAGTAAATTTGGCTAATTTTTTGTTTGTTTTTGGATCAATCAGATATTTTTAAGTGGCAACCGTGCCCGCTTCTATGATAAATTCTGTTATTCTTACCATAACAATAACATTCTGTTAAGCGTCTGCTCTGCAGACGGTATAATTTATAAAATTTTGGACCATACATAAATATAAATATAAAAGTCAGATCGACCTTTTTGCACACTGATTATTTTTTGATTTCGTGAACAGCTGACAGCCTGGGCGAACAGCTAATTTACAACTAAAAAGTATACAAAAATGGGCATAATTGCACAAAATGCCGAAAGAAAGTCATCGAATATGTTTTTATTGAATATTCGTAGATTTACAATGCAAACAAACACCAACTGTCACACAGCTGTTCGAAACCAAATCAAAATGAAAACGAAATCAGTCTCAGAGCTGATTTCAAGAAATCAATTAGTAAGACCACATTTCCCTGATTTGCTCTGAGCACACGGAAAATTTTGTATGGAGCAGCTGTGAACAGCTGACTGCGAAATCAAAATCAAATCAAAAGCAAATCAAAAACGTTTACCGGAATCCCACTAATATTTAAAAAAAAATGTGCTGCATATTGTTGGCTGTTATCCAAATGTTAATTTTATCGATGAAACGCAGCATATCGATAAATGCAATATTAAGGACGATAAGCTAAAATTGGAGCGGTAACTTTTTGGAAGTTTGTTGTTTGTCATTCACACAATAATTATGAATTTTAAAGAAATATATAACTTTGCCGACAATCATAATTTGCGCTGCATATAACAATTATTTGAAACACGTCTGCACTTAGTAAAAATCAGATGTTTGCAATGTGACCGTATGAAATGTTGTGAAATACTTTACGGCTAGCATTTCGTTAAAAGCGACAACAATTAATAAAAAGAAATAAAATAAACAGAGAACGAATATTTGTGGGATGTGTTTTTGTAATCAAAAGGTTGGGAGCAAGCATAAATTCAAAATCTTCAGTAATTTAAAATCTCGCCCAGGGCGGGCCTGCATTGTACGACGAGGGCTGCAACACACCAGGGATGCAATTCGGACGCGACGAGATTATGACATTTTAGCCTGTCAAAAGTTTTTGTCGTCCGCTCGCTCCGATCTAAGCCTGTTATTATTGTAATTAATCAAATTTTTGTATATCCCGAGAATGTTTTCTGCCAACACACACTCTGTGGTAAGTGCAGGCCAACTACGATACCGATTCCACTCCACTCACAACCACTGACTTTTGCTTTTATCGTTCTCGTTTTCGGTTTTTCATTCAATTTCAATGTCAGCCCTACCTTTATCTGGGTAATTTTAGTCGAAAACCGCACTACTATTCAGTGAAGCGTACCAAACTCCAGGGCAATGCCGGTGTTCCACGTTTCTTTGCCGACAAATCGAAAACAAGCCGAATCAGCAGCACCACGGGCTCAGGACGGGGCCAGAGACATGACCTCGTGCTGGACTTTAAGAATCTGCTGATCAAGTCTGGCGCCAGCTTACACAGCATAGTTGAGAGGGCGGCACGCTTGAATGGCATCCTGGACAAGCAGCTGGTCCACGAGACGCTGGCCAAGGTGACGAGCATGCTGTCTGGCTCTGGAATGAATCACGTTCATGTCACACTCGAGGAACCCGCCACACAAATTGGCCGCAACAAAATGCAAAATTACAAGTTTGAATTGGCTCTGAATGCCCCGCAACTAAACAGTAGGTTCGTATCCATATATCTACACTCTTGAGGTTTATATTATATTAAAAGAAATCAATTTCACTTGCAGCAATTGCTATCCAACTGTGATGAGAGGCCTTCTGACTCCACTGTATTCGAGTTATCAAATGTAAGTAGCCAACAATCAATAATTAAACGTTTCATTACTGAATCCATCTGTGATCTGTGCAGGAAACAGCTGCGCGACTTCAAAACGGATCGCTCCATAGAGGCGGAACAGAAACGGAATCCAACAATGTCAACCAGACTAAAGTCTGCCTTCCAAGGAACGCCACAAAAGCCAGAGGGAGAATTCCAAATTCAGGCCGACAAGCTGAAGAAACTAATCGCCAAGTCTGGCGAACAAGGCAGCGTTCAAAATGCGGTACGCTCTCTGATTAGTTTTTATTTCATTTACATGTATATTATTAAATCATTCTTTTATATTTGCAGGAAAACATAAAAATTGCATTTGCCGAGGGCTATTTGGCGGCGTCAAATGCCGAGGATTCACAAAAATCAGGCAAAACAATGAAATATCTTAAGGTAAGTTGTCCATATCCTTTGTCTATATCCTTTCTCTCTTCCCTCCTCGTTGCTTTCTGTTCACTGAAGAGCTGAATAAAGTAATTAATGTAACACTCGTATTCTAGATTCATTAAGTTCTTTAATCCGTTTTAATTTGTCGAGTTTTTGTCGTAGATAGTTTCGCTTCTTGGTTCTTGGTTCTGTAGTGTAGTGTAGAGTCGCACCTTTGTGTTTTGAATAATGCTCAGTAATTGTCACGCAGATTTTCCAGACACTAATAGTTATCGTCGTCTTCATTGGCATCTTCCTGAGCTTCTTCACCTCATCGAATGGATCGGTCTTTCGGTAAGTATTCGAGCCTCCTCTTCTCCCCCATGAACATCACTGACACCTTCTTATTCAGCAGTATACAACTGGGCAATCAGGTCGAAGTCGATCCGGAGGAAATACATGTTACATTCGATGATGTCAAGGGCTGCGATGAGGCCAAACAGGAACTGAAGGAGGTTGTGGAGTTCCTCAAGAATCCCGACAAATTCTCCAATTTGGGCGGAAAGCTTCCCAAAGGTGTGCTTCTAGTTGGACCACCTGGCACCGGAAAAACCCTGCTGGCACGTGCCGTTGCTGGCGAAGCAAATGTTCCATTCTTCCATGCCGCCGGTCCAGAGTTCGACGAAGTCCTGGTTGGCCAGGGCGCCAGACGAGTTCGAGATTTGTTTAGTGAGTATTGGAGGCTTGATTAACTGATGGTTGACCATTGATTGATTGCCATTTTACAGAGGCTGCCAAAGCGCGTGCTCCCTGCGTCATATTCATCGATGAAATTGATTCTGTCGGAGCCAAACGTACAAATTCTGTGCTGCATCCATATGCGAATCAGACCATAAATCAGTTGCTTTCCGAGATGGATGGATTCCATCAGAACGCTGGCGTCATTGTGCTGGGAGCCACCAATCGTCGCGACGATCTGGATCAAGCTTTGCTGCGTCCCGGTCGCTTTGATGTTGAAGTCATGGTCTCCACGCCAGACTTCACAGGTCGCAAGGAGATTCTGTCCTTGTACCTGGAGAAGATTCTGCATGATGACGTGGACGTTGACATGCTGGCACGTGGCACCTCTGGATTCACCGGCGCTGACTTGGAGAACATGATTAACCAGGCAGCATTAAGGTAAGTAATAAATCTTGATATTAAGATACATCTAAGAGATACATTTGTATCTTTTGTTGGATTTGCAGAGCTGCCATTGACGGAGCTGAGACTGTGAACATGAAACATTTGGAAACTGCACGGGACAAGGTACTTATGGGTCCAGAGCGTAAACAGCGTCTGCCGGACGAGGAAGCGAACACGATTACAGCATACCATGAGGGAGGCCATGCGATTGTCGCCTTCTACACTAAGGAATCGCATCCCCTGCATAAGGTGACAATTATGCCGCGTGGTCCCTCTCTCGGCCACACCGCATACATACCGGAGAAGGAGCGCTACCATGTCACAAAGGCCCAGCTGCTGGCTATGATGGACACTATGATGGGCGGCCGTGCCGCAGAGGAAATTATATTCGGAAATGAAAAGATCACATCGGGCGCAAGTAGCGATCTGAAACAGGCGACCGCAATTGCCACACACATGGTCAAGGATTGGGGTATGTCGGAGAAGGTCGGTCTGCGTACCATCGAGTCCTCCAAGGGTCTGGGCGGTGGCGAGGTCCTTGGGCCAAACACCGTGGAAGCCGTCGATGCCGAGATCAAGCGCATCCTAAGCGACAGCTATGAGCGCGCGAAGGCGATCCTAAAGAAGCACACCAGGGAGCACAAAGCTCTCGCCGAGGCACTGTTAAAGTACGAGACTCTGGATGCCGACGATATCAAGGCAATACTGAATGACAACCAGTAGTTTGTATTTAAAGAGGAGAAGGAATTGGAATTGGATTTAGTTGGTCATGTACTGCATACGATATACATATGTATACATACATTAACATTAAACGTATATTTTAGTTACATTACAATTATAAACGTCAACAAACACTGTGCAACAAAACAAATGAAATGGAAAGAAAATCACAACAAGATCGGGACGCAGACGGACAGTTAAGAAATCAAATGTTATACATAGTTTTGTTATGTTTTCCTCCTAATAACATTCTCAAAGTGATTTTGGAATAAACTTAAAATAAAATTGATTTTAGAATGTGTAAGCATTAGACAGAACGACAACGCGTTGTTTTTAATTAATTTGAGTGATTATATTTTACATTCAATTATCTAAACCAGTGATGGGCACAGTCTTGCACGCGTGCAAATCAGCTGTTCGATTCACCAATACACACACGAAACCCGAGCGCAGCGAACAGAGTGAAATCAGTCGCAGATTGAACGTCGAACGGGGAGGGTATGCGCGCTTGGCTCATTTTATGTACTGGAAGAAATAGCTGAGCAACTCCATTTGTTGATCAAAAATTATTTTGAATGTAATTCTTATTGCAAGCCACAATTCTTGGAGTGTGACCACGTAGGTGCATGCTACATAGAATTTTAAGTTAAGGGACATAATTTGGGGGTCATTTGGCGCACGAAAAGCATTCTAACACAATGTATTGTCGCATGAATTTTTATTTTCTCTCTGTGCAATACAAAGACATCTGAAAAATCAAGTGACGCAGACTGTGCGCTCGTTGAAGGCAAGCTGTGCACTGATTTAAATCGTGCGTTCGCAGCAGCTGCCAACCTCGCATTCGGCATGCGTCGGCTAGTGTCTGTGTGAGCAACCGATAACGATTCGATAAACGTGCCCATCACTGATCTAAACTAGTATTTATAAATTAATTTACTGGTATTTTTGGTATTTTCGCACTGTAACTATTTGGTATTACTTTGCAATCTCGCTGCGGCCACACTGTTAGTTAATTGATTGTACAAAAGTTACAAGTCAGCTTTTTCGGCAAAGAAAAATCACAAAATATCCGTTGAAATGTGTGAATATGAGTTTTCTGAAACCGCATACACCAAAATAATATTCCATGCGGCCAAATACCCACACCAGGCGGTCAACGGCCTGCTGCTGGCCGAGAAGAAGGTGGCCAAGGGTTCTGTAGTCCAAATCATTGATGCCATTCCGCTGTTCCATCAGTGCCTTCATGTCACACCGATGGCCGAGGTTGCCCTCATGCAGGTACGCTTTAAGGCCGGAAGACGATAATTGGATAATCATTTAATGATACTTGTGCAATTGCAGATCGACTCGTATGCTGACAGCAAGGGACTGGTGATTGCCGGCTATTATGCTGCTCCGGAGAACTTTTACGACAACCAAATTGAAAAAGCGCCAGCTGCCAAAATCGCTGACAAGATACAGGAGAACTTTAAGAACGCGTGCTTTGTGGTTGTGGACAACAAGCTGGTGACACTGGAGCACAGTCGGTCTGCCGTGCAGGTGTACGGTTATTCGAATGATTCGAATCGCTGGTCAAAAGCCAAGTACTGGCTAACACAATCGTCGCAGACACTGGAAGGCGTCTCTCTGCTGTTGAAACGCGGTGCGATGCGGGATGTTATCGATTTCGACAATCATCTCGATAATCCGGAGAACGATTGGACCAATCAGTTTCTGAATCAGTCGCTGAAAGATCTGCAAAAGTTATACTAACAATACCAATGTGCCACGTTGAGGTGATTAAGTATGTTAAAAAAAAAACACACAAAAATATAGCAAATTTTGCATTTTAAAATGAAGGAGCTGAAAGTCGGAAATTCAACCTTGCAATTTAATTTATTGTTTGTAATTACAATTGGATTTCAGTAATCTTTAGAATAATGCATATAAGTTAAATAACATTCAACTAATTAATAAATAATTCAATTCATTCGTTTTCGGTTTCGGTTTTTTGGAGTACAAATACAAGCACAAGTTCAATATAAATTTCAATTATCCGTCGTCAGTCCGTCAAATTTAGTTTAGTTTTTTGAAGATTCTGAAGTGCGCGTCATTTAAACCTAATAAATGTTTACAATTATCGTTAATAAATACAAATGATTATAATTATGCATAGAATTTTGCATTTGGTTTTCTGGCTGTCCTATAAATTTAAATATTTTGCAACAATATTGTAATATCGCGATTGCTGATTATACATAAGTATATAATAATACGTATATGTATGTGGATATATCCGGAGATCGAAAGTATCGCAAAAAACATTTCTTGAATATGTAAATGTATTTTTGTTTTGTTTTTTTTTGTATATAATTCAGTATATATTATTAATTTTCATACATTCATTTTGTCAATAATATTTCGAACGAACCTTTATTTTATACGCGGGTGGAACGCGGAGAGGAGAGGGGGGATAAGGAACTGGAAAGGGAAGGGGAATCATGTGGCAAGTTACCGTTAACGTTTGCATCTTTTTAGATCTTATGTCTTGCTCTGTATATATATAGTATGTATATGTATAATATCAATTATAATTTATTGTTGCTTTCCTTTTGCAAATAGATACATTTTATTGTATTGAATTCGTATATTTTATTTATTTTTTGTTTTATTGGTTTATCTCTTTGTATACTTCTTGAACGATATCTGTTTGCTGGTATCCCGTGTAGATATTATTGTTGTTGTTGTTGTTCTAAGAGGAAGGTGGAAAACAGGAAACGGGAAACTGGAGACTGGAGAGTGTGTAAATCTGTGGTACATGGAGTTCTACTTTTGATTATATCCTAGCTATACAAATACACACACACACACACTCAAATACATACATATGTACATACTATATGCAGCTAACGGGAGTATGTGCGCACGTCTGTACCTGAACATGCAAGCGCCGACATGCACAGACATGTCAATATCATCAATTCAATATCTAATCGCACCATGTAGTACTATATAAGAAGTAGTTGTTGTTGTTGTTGTTGCTGTTGTTGTTGTGTTCTGTGTTTGATTTCATCCATCATCATCATCGCATGCTATGTTAGTTGATCTATAAAAATGCAATAGATGTAGATACAAATATTATTAAAAATGTATCTCAACTTAAGATTGAAAGAAAGGAAGATATTTGTGTGTAAGTTTCATTTTTGTATTGTAAAATTGAAGATATAAAAATGATTTGATTGTGAAACTGTCGCTTATATCGGGAGTAGTCTGTGTGTGCGTGTCTGCATGTGTGTGTGTGTGTATGTGTGTGTGAGAGAGTCTTTTAGGAATCAATCTATAAGTCTAACAATTAGAATTTGCCCACATCACCACTACTGATATTTACCATTCCCGAGGACAGAGAGTTGATGGCATCTTCCACCGTCGGCTTGTGTCGATCGATTTTAGATGAGTTTATGGGCGAGAAGTTGTCTACGATTGATTGTAAGCGTGAATGAATTGAATATACATACATACATACGTACAACATACACAATAGATAACAGACAACCAACATAATAAATAATAAATAATATTAAACTAAAGAAGGCGAATGCAAAATAATAATTGAAAATTGTCAAGTGCCAATTACCGAGATCACCACTCGAACTGGAGTCCGTAAAACTGGGTGTGCCCTCTGTCCAAGTGGGTGTCGAGCCCTCACCTGATGCCGGCGGCGTCCAGGCCAAACCACCACGTGACCCATAATGGCTGCTCGACGATGTGTCCACCGCCAGAAACGTGTCCAGATGCACCTCAGATACGCTGCAAACAGATTGTTTGAATTTCAAGATTAGAATGGCGAGATATAGATATAGATATAGATATAGATATAGATATAGATATAGATATAGATATAGATATAGATATAGATACTATCTAATCATACATAAAAAGTACAGTATAATGTGCTTAGTTGCACATTCAACTTTTATTAACATTAATTGCTGCAATTATCGTTAATATACCAAGGTCTTAAGGATTAGCTAAAAAAATATTCTCAAAAAATATCTTTAAAATAGAGAAAACTTTCTGATTGCTTATTTTATATTGATTACCCAATATTGGTTGTAAAATATCTTATATCAACAAATTTTTTTTCTCTTTGATTTTAATTATTTAAAAAAACAAATATTTAAGACGATTTGTTATTGAAAAACAAGTTTTTTTTTGTAAGTCCGTAAAGTTCGAAAAATTAAGAAAACTTTATCGAAAATTAAGTCAAATTTAAGGAGAACAAAATGTTTGTAGAAATCCTCCAGTTAATTTATCAAGGTTATTTAAAGAAAAAAAACAAAGTTAATAGACCCATGTACTTTTTTTTAGTCTCCGCAAAACGCGAAAAGACACCACACGCACAGTTTTTAAGATATAACGTTTCTTTTTTGAGAACTAACGTTAACTACTTATATTAGCTATCATCCTACTAAATCCCAACAACATCGGATTAGTGGAAAGGTGGTAATGGCTAATTAAATTTTTTAAGCAATGCGCCTAAAAGTATGCAATACAAATATTTTATATATTTAAATAAGTAACGGGTATGTTCAGGAAATCAACAATCATAAACATTAATATGTTTCTGAATAATAATTCCACAAAAAATGTGTTTTTGATAAATTTTAAGTTTTTAGAAATGTCCCTATTAGATTTTGAAGTCACGCAAAATTGCTAAGCTATTACTAAGTAATGTGCAATTAAGTAATTAATGAGCAATTAAGCGAATTATACTGTACCTAACAATATCCTCCTTGTAGGAGCCACGATAGGCGGGGCCAATGTTCATTTTGCGATCCAAATACTGTGGTTGTTGCTGGTAATAAGGTTGATGGCTTTGCTGCTGCTGCTGATGAGTATGTGGTTGTTGCTGTTGCTGATGCTGATGATGCGACCTACGACCCATCGACGATGTGCTGTTCTTGTTCGAACTGTCCTCGGAGATGTCGTCAAAGGCAGGGGGAGGTGTTGAACTGCATGATGGAGTTGTGCCTAGCAATACAATGGAAACAAATTCAATTACAATGAGAGTAGCAAGTTGAGACAGGGATAAAGGGGCAGAGGGGGATTAGGCACAGCTGTTGCGTCTCAAGTCAAACGATGCCACATTCGATTGCGATTGCGTATCCGTGCTCTCGGGAATTGTCGACGGCGCCGCCTTTGGTGCCCGTGTCCGTCTCTTGCCACGCCTTGGCCGCTGTGGCGTGACCAGCTGTTCCAGCTGTCTGTCCTGGACATGCTCCTCATCCGACTGCACTTGCAGCACGGGCAACGCTCGCTTGCGATTGAAGGGACTCTCCAGCTCGCGCTTCACCTCGAGGAAGGCGCTCATCGACTGCAGCAGATTGTCCTCCTGGGAGTCGCACGGATCCTCCCCGAGGGCCAGGTCCGCACAGTGCAGGTAACGATTGCGTTTCTGGTGCCGCTGCAGCTGCTGCGGCACACGGCGTGGCGAGTTTTGGGTGGTGCCACCACTGACTGTGGTGCGGGCGGTGCGATAACTGTCCGCACGCAGGGCCGGAAAGCCCCGGACCAGGGAGCCCACCGAGGAGCGCTCGCTGCGCGCCATGAAACTGTTCTGGCGCTGAAAGATGTCCACATGGCTGAGCAGACGCGGCTGCTGCCTCCGGAAGCTGCTCTCCGAGCGGGCCGTGGAATACGCCGACTGCACGGACTCCCGACGGCGGGCAAGTGGTGCAGCTGCTGCAGGTGGTGCCGGTGGTGCCGTTGGTGCATGGACGGGACTGTCAACCCCAACGAACAGATCGTGCAGCTCCAGCCAATCCTGGACGTTGCTGGGCGAGCGACGCTCCCCGAAACGGGGCACCGCATCGAGGGGCAACTGGAGCGTGTGCATATCGGGACTTGTGGTTGGATTAGAATCGTGCGGTGCTATACCTGGCGTTATCGAGTGTCCTCGACTATTATCCTGTGTGTCCTTCCGTCGCGGAGATCCTCGTGGCGGCACGGGCGGAGGGACTCGTGCCTTCAGGTTGCCGCCCGCCGCTGTCGACGTCGAGGTGGACGCTCGCTGCCTCACAGGCGGTGGCACATTCCCCTGGCTGGCGACACTCGAGTGACGCCCACTTTCCCGGTCTCTATCACGATCCCTATCACGATCACGATCACGATCTCTATCACGATCCCTTTCTCTCTCTCTGTCTCTATCTCGATCCCTATCTCTGTCTCGCTCCGAGTTGGCTGTGCCTGGCGTGGATTCTGTGGTTGACGACTTGGCTTGCTGATGGATTTTGCCGCTGCTGTGCGAGTGCGAGGCTAAAAAAAAGATGAAGAACAGAAAATTATTTATTATTTAACCAAATTTGGCACACAGTTTGTTTAAAATTTTTGCCACGCTTCGCACCGCCTTTGCAAATTGCAAACAGCCACACAGTTTTCTATATATTACGTTTTTTTTTTTTTTGTAATTAACGTTAACTACTATTACAAGCTGCAATCCTATTAAATCGCAGGATCGGACAAATAGAAAGGTGCTAATGTCTGATTTAAGTTTTTAAGCAAAGCAAGTACCTAAAAGTATGCACCAAAAATAGTTTACTTATATTTGAATAAGAAATATGTATCCTACAGTCTCGACTATAGCCTTTCCCGGTTGTTAAGTATTTATTTTGAATATTATTGTTAGATTTACACAATTTGCGGACTAAATGGCAAACACTCCGCCTTAAAATAATCGAAAGAAAGCCAAAAAAATTTGATTTTACTGAAAATATTCTTATAGACTAACGTTAATCAAAATGTTCGCGGAGAAAGAATTGAACAAGTATTGCATACTTGAATATAAGTAATTCTCATACTACAATTTAATCCCAGAACTTCTAAGTAATTATTCTGTGAATTTTTACACAAATGGTATTTTAGTCAACTTACGTCTTATTGGCTCGCTCTCGCTGTCTATGGAACGCTGTATGGCCTTGGAGAGGCTTTTTCTCTTCGACGGCGAATGTTTTAGCGCTGCAAAAATAGCATATGTCAAGAATTTTTTTAATAACAAATTTAACAAGCTGAGGAAAGGTCAAAAAGAAGCAGAGCAATCGAAGCCGTTACGCCAAGCGAAAGATCATTAGGATTTGTGAGGGGGAAAATTACAGAGAATTGTGAACACTAACGTGAGAGAGAGAGACATGCTTTGCATCCGGTTCAATAAATCAAACAGGTGCAGGAATAAAACATAATAAAATAGAATATAAATAATATAATATAGTTATTAATGGCTGCGTTATAAACAATACTGTAAATTGAACTATTTTAATTTTAATTTCAACAGTCTCGTTATCAAAAATCTTTAAACTCAAATTGTTTTCAAAATTAAATATATTATAAATAATTAATTGTTCATAAAAAAGTGTACAGTTATTGTTATTGTTGTTGTTGCTTTACCTATATAACTGGTTACCAAGGTACGAAATTTTCTGTGATTTCCTTTGATCTCTGGGAGATCCACTATGCGTACAAAGTGAGTGTAATGCATTAAAGTAATCAATAAAGAAGAGAAGCAGAGAACGGCATTGTTTTCGAAATATTTTCGAAATTTTCATTAAAATACAAATACAAATTCAATTACGGATTACAGTTATTTAAGATTAAAGACTAGCCGACTACCGATAGATGGCGCTTTTTGGGGTAAGTGTACTATATTGCATCTTTGCTGCACTCATTAAAAATATTAAATATCAGAATTAATCAGAATTAAATCAATTAAAATTAGCGGCAATTACAATGTGTCAATGTGTGTGTATGTACGTGTGTAAGTGTGTGTGTGTACTTATGTGTATTGAGGAACATGTTTAAGGATCTGATTTGATTTGAATTGATTTTGTTTTTTATTTTCATTTTACGCTTTACTTGTAATTGGAATTTTGCCAAATTGCAGAAAAATGCCTTATAGTACGTGTACTTAGCCCAATAGCGACAGTCAGCTGACTTACGCGATGGTATCTTGCGGAATACGGTCTTGGCCATAAAGTTTTGAAATCTTTGAGCATAGAACGAGGGCCGACACACCGAAACGGTCTCCTAAACATTGTGCAAGTATATAGAACATTAATGAGATTGATTCTTAACTTGATTCAATATATGTGTATTTAAATGTATATGACAGCTCACTTACCCCATCGTGTATGATGCTTTTGAATGTGTGCTCCAGCTTCTTTTTCAGCCTGTAAGACTGCAGAATGTCGATGATGCCGATGTAGAGCAATAGACGCTCCCCCTTCTCGCTGCGGGCTGGAATGCCACCGGGCCTGGTCAACAAAATGAGAAACAGCTTTAATTATTTGTTATTTATTTAATTTAACACTTAACACACCTTTATTTATGTTAATTTTAGACGGAAATTTAAACTCTAATATTACAACTCTGCTTACTATTTTTTTAAATTTTTAAGACTATATTCCAGATCTGTATCATGCTTAAACTGTTAATTGTTTATGAACATTTAAAAATAATAATTCAACGTATTATAATCACCTCTTGAAGTAATTAATAATTGTTAAATATTGGAATTATTAATAATTTTTTCAAACTAAATTGTTTTAGAAAAGATCAAATTATTATAGAATTCCAATAAAATAAGACCAAGCAGATAAATACTGGCAAAAAATTATCTAAAATAAATTCTTTTGTTGCAAACCTAAAAATGCGTCGAAATCGGTAAAATATGCATGATTTTAAGACCGAATTATAGAAATTAGTCTTTTTAACAGTGTACTTTTACTTAGTCCCAATTGTGAAACATATGAGTTTAATCGGTATCGGTTTGTCAGGTCTACACGGAAATGGTTATTATATAATTTAAAATAACTTACGGCACATCCTCCTCGTCATCGATGGGTTCGCTCTCCGCCTGGATGCTCTCCATGGCCGTGGAATGCGCCACGAGACGCTGTCGATTCACCGATCTGTATGCCACACTGTATTAGCATTTGGTGAATTGTCTTTAGCCATCTCCAGTTGCTCTCCAATGAATACTCACTTGTTCCTGCTGATGCCCGTGGCGACGTCTCGATCCCTCACCTCTCCCTCGGCCCCGTCGAGCGGCTCATCCACGTCGGAGTCCTCGGCAAGCGGGGCTTTCAATGGCTTTCGATGCACACTCTGTTTCTCCTTGAGTGCTATATCCAAATTGTGCACGCCCAGAAGCAACGAATAGTCCATGATCTTGAATGACTCCAGTACAGTGCAGTCTCGTTGAATGGTCTTAATGAGCGCTGAATATGTTTCCGCCTCGAGGAATATGCCATTGGGATGCTGTTCCATAAAGTCGAGATCCTTATACGTTGGCGATTTCTTGGCACGCTCCGCTTTCGATGCCTTCCGCTTGAACGTCGAGCCCTTGAGATCGTACTTGAGATGCATTTTCACCGCCGATGGCAACAGATTGTTCATGACCACCAGCCGAATGTTTTTGGCATTGCTCGTCTGCAGGCAGTAAAGTCCAAAGAACTTGGGCAATAAAGTGCGCGGATTTTGATTGAGATTCATATAATAACTGCAAAGTAAAAACTAGTTTAAACTGTATAGGAATAGGTGAATTTGCTGCTTACCCAGGCAGTAGTTTTTGTAAAAATTCACCCTCTTTGTGTTGCACCGTTTTGATAATGAACTCATCGTCGTCCGTTAAATAGAATATTGAGCCGGAAGCACCTGGATTCGATAATTCGCGCAATGGCGAAGTACACATAGACATCTAAACGGAATACTTGTTAAAAATGCATGCATATTGATTTAGTAGTATACTATACTGAATACTGACCATAAAATCATCGGGCTGTATGCCAAACAAATCACGAAAATAACGAAATGCGATGGGTGCATAGATCTTATATCTGAATTCACTATAATGGTGGGCAGGTGTAAGGCTAGAACCCTCTGGCGGAAACGTAATGCTCTCGATTTCCCAGAAGTCCATCATAAGTAGATCACGTTTGGGCTTTGAGGCCAGGCTGCCGACCTGAAAAAAACGGATGAAACTATATAGTATTTTATAAATATGTTTGATAAATATTTAATACTTACCGTATGCTGTATGCCCAGCTGTATGGATCCCATAATTTGCGATGTCTGTATCTTCTTATAGGTAATCTCACCGCCTTCTCCGACCCGTCGATGTCCAAGTTTTCGCTCCTTGTCCGCCTTGTTGGCCGAGCGCAATGGCCGATTGCCCAGCTGAGTATAAAAGACAGAATCGACAATTCGACCATTAAGGATATATATATACCATATATAGATATAGATATTTATAATGGCTGTACTTACGTCGGGTGATGAGTTACCCACATGGTCGGTGGAGGCTACAACGGCAATAACAATGAAATGACAAGTTAACAAGGTGTATTATTAGTTAACTGCTCGTATTTGGTGTGTTCATGTATAATTTAGAGTTGGTGCCAGCACATGAATAGCCAATGACCCAACTGGGAGCCACACCACTTCAACTTGAGCTTGAACTTGGGTTTAGGTAGATACACACACACACACACAGTCACGCATACACACACACACACGCGCACACACCCATACACGCTCACTTGGGTGGCTTCCATAAATAGTTGACAGGTTGTTGGCCGTTTGAAAGTTTCTTTTGTTATCATTTCCAAAATATAAATAACAAGTGCCAACGAGTTTACTATTGGCTCAACCAGTCAATCGAGCAGTCAGTCAGTCAAGCTGTCAGTCAGTCAGTAAATGCCTCAAATGGGGGTGGCGTTCGACCCGTGAGACACATGCGCCACGGCCACTTCCATTTGCCATTCATTGATTTTTTTCGCTTTGGATTTTTTTGTCTGTTTAGCAAACTTTACAATGCTTGACCAACTGCCAATTGTTTCCTTCTTAATTTGTTGGCCATTTCTGGCACTTATTATTACCATTCGGTTCCGCCAGTTTCGCCTGCGATGTCGAGGAGCTGTCCATGTCAATGGTGTCGTCTCCGGACGCCATGCTGACGCATTCAGCTGCTCCTGCTCCTGCTCCAAGTTCCGCCCAATACTACACGGCAATTACTACTAGGACATGCTGCTCTGCGTCTTGTGTTCGATTTCTGTGTGTTTTTCAGCAATTTTTGATAACGTTTCTTATTTTGTGATTAGGTTTATTTCAAATTATTTAATCAATGGGCCAAGGAAGAAGAGAAACCTTGGCTCGTGTCTCTCGTTTCTCTCGTATAACGTATTTCGTCTGGCCTATGGCGTCAACTTTTTGCTGTCTACATAAGTTCACAACGATGTTGATTTCTTCTCTGCTGCTGCTTTCTCTGCTGCTGCTGTCAATTTCACTGCATACTCATAGGCGCACTGGAAGGCGCACTGGAATTGCTCGTCCGTGCATGCGCGCCAGGGCTGCATACTCAAAATATATTACTTTAACTCAGAGTTGCATTGAACGGCGCCTAATTGAACTAGACACAGACTTATTATGCATCATGACTCCATGAATTAATAACCTGATATAATTATACATATATTATTATAACAGTGCATAAAATAATCAGGCAATTATTTGAACAACATACAAATTTAATATATTTTTTAAGCTAACTAGATCTTTTAAAAATCGCGTAATTTAATATTATATTTGAAATGAAATAAAAACAAAAATGTAAACAAAGAAAAATTTAATACATATATTTTTTTTAATAATATGTTTATATATTTTCTTTGTCAGAACACTTAATTGAATAACTGTTAGCTTATAAGGCAGCCTATTTTCCAATAAATTTAATGGCTGAATGTTTTTAATAGATCGACAATAAAACCCGAATCAATCTCTCTGAAACTTAATTTACTAACGTTATTTTATCGAATTTTTTTAGCAATTAACTATAACTATAACTTACTTTCTTTTTCTTAATTTCCTGATATTATTAATAGCCTGCGACTTAAGTATGCTCTGCAATTCAATTCCAAAGATCACAGGACACACCTTACTAACAAAATAATTCCATAAATATGTATTTTGTTAGATTTTAGGTCGAATCATAATTACAGGCATTAAAAGTTGGTAAAAGTTTGTTGAAAGGGGCGTATACTTAATGTTGGAATAGTAAAAGTTCAGCAACCATTTGTTTAATGCACTTTAAATGTTTTCGTTTTTTTTTTATTAGCGTTTCTGTACTCAATTATACCTATACATCATATATAACTATTTTTATATATATATATATTTTTATTTATGTGGTAAATATATATGAATACATTAATTTGTTTTAGTTTTCTTGTTGTTTGTTTGTTCTCTGCTTTTGTTTAATGTTGTTTGTGTGTGTGAGTCTTGTTTTTTTTAGGGTTTTAGTATCTGTTTGTATAAGTGTATGTGTGTGTGTGTGTATGTATGTTTTCTCTTACATTTACATGCATTTACAAAATAAGCGCTTTTTTTAAAAATACCGCAAAAAATTACGTTTATCGTTTAAAAATTCTATTTAAAAATGAGAAATAAAGAATTGTAAACATTCTATACGAACATAAAAACAAATACATTACGTACATAGCCTACTAAAATCACTACCAAACTAACTGCTTAAAGCTAAAGATGCGATCGACATAACTACGGCGACTGTTGTCCATTTGCGTTGTATATTTGTGGCTTTATCTGAAAGATATTCTTGATTAATATTGGATGATCCTGTGGAAGCGGAGTGGAGTCCAACTGCCAACACTGCCAGCTTACCTCTACTTACCATAGAAAATAGTCTCCCTGCGTTTGGTATAGTTTGTGCCGAGCAGGAAAAACGCACATGTTATCGGTGTGGGCGATTCGAGTTGATCTTTAGGAATGCGCGTTCGCACTGTCATGCTATACAGACCGCTCGGATTCTGATCCAACTGTGTGAGCACCGAGTCCAGTATGTGTGTATCAAAGCTACATTCAAATACAATACATAAACATCAATTCAAATTCAAATTCAAATTCCGTTCAATTGATTGAGCTTCACTTACATGACAGAGAGAACGGGTTGTGGGAATACATTCTGCACGGCGCACATGATGTCCACGTCCGTTTGTTCTCCGCCCATGCGTGCCTCCAACATGAAATCCGACTCAGGAACTGCGGACAGAGGGGCAAAACAAATCCGTGAGAATTAATCAAGTGTCAAACTAAACAAAATATAAAAAACAAAACTTTCGAAATAGCACAACAAAAATATAAAAAAAAATACAAATAAAAACAAAAACAACAACAGGCGGCTGTTGGCTGCTGGCTGGTCGCTTTCAACCGCAGCGACTGCCACATGACACGCATGCAAATATGAGTCGCACGTGCCACAAGCATACACACACTCACACACACACACTAAGTCGCCGCCCACACACACATATGGAAACACACCCACCCAACACCTAGGCAAACAACTTC
This sequence comes from Drosophila recens, assembly GCA_037043495.1. Taxonomy (NCBI): domain Eukaryota; kingdom Metazoa; phylum Arthropoda; class Insecta; order Diptera; family Drosophilidae; genus Drosophila; species Drosophila recens. The sequence goes on along the minus strand of JBAMBJ010001448.1, from coordinate 136,523 downwards.
ACGCCATAAACAGGTGAGGAAAGCCAAGCCCACGCATTGCCGACAGCTTAGATACTCTACACATTAAACAAAGATACATACTCGTAATTTAATATAATCTAACATTTAATTAAAAGTTTCTATGTTTCTCTCTAAAAACTGTTTATTAGAAAATCAATACCCCAAATTATGATATTTAGAACCAAACTCTTCAAGTTTTTTTTGGAAAACAAATTTCTCAAAGATATAAAAAGCAAAAAAGCGAGCTAATCTAACATTTAATTTGAAGTTATTAATTTTCTTTTTACAAAATTCTTATTTAAAAACAAATTTTTCAAATTACTATACTACAGAAATATTTAGAAATCTGGAAATAATTTTAAAATTCTTCAAGTTTGTTTGGAAAAAAAATTTCTTAACGATATAAAAAGCTAAGAAATGAGATAGTCTCACATTTAAGTTGAAGTTCTTAAGTTTCCTTAAAAGAAATTCTTTTTTGAAATCAAATTTTTCAAATCATAATATTACAAAAATATTTAGAAAATCTAGCATATTTTACGAAATTCACCAAGTTTGTTTGGTAAAAGACATTTCTAAAATGTTTATAGCTTGGGCTCTAGTTTTTACTTAACTAAAAATTATTTCAAAGTAAATTATATAGAAATTAACCTAAACTTCAAAATATCTGTCAGTTAAAACTTAACTGAACTATGCAAAATGGGTATCAGTCTTTTTTGACATTATATTATAAATAAGTATGAAGTTGTAATCAAAATATATTGAGAACGCAAAAAAATTATGCCTTCAAGAAGTTACAAATATTAACTGAGATACCCTAGCCGGGTAGTGTAAAAGTTTAGGGTATAGAAAGCAATTGGTATAGCATGTAAATTGTAGAACCCCCCCGCACATTCACATACCGATTATTTGTAAGCGGGCACTTCGCTTATCCGTGGACTCAATGGTTTGCACGGCACAAGTGTATTCCCCCGTCATGTTCCAGTCGGGATTCTTTATCGATATAACACCGGGACTGCCCTCCATGGTGAATATTTTGTCTATCTTTGCCTTCATGAAGCCCTACAACGACAGACCAAAAGCAAAAGAAAACCAGAGAAGAGAGAAGAAAGCGAATTTTATGTTAATTAATTTTTTGTTCAGCTTTTGCCATCCACACATTTGACTTTTGTCCAAATGGGGTGACGATGACTCACCATGGCGAAACCCTTTACGGAGGGTATCCATTGATAGATGGAGTGATTATTGAACAGCCACTTGAGGACGAAGCCCTTCTCCCCCCGCTCCATTTCGAACTCGCAGTCCAGCACCAGAGGATCGGGCTCATTATCACGTTCGAGTGTGTAAGTGTGCGGCACCCGAAGATTCGTAATGCGCACCGTGTGGGTCACTGTCAATAAAAGAGGGGTTTTAGTTGGATTACTTGGTGGTATTACTGGATGGACCAGAGTGGCTTACCCGTGAGTAATGTGAGGCCGGCCAGCAGCGTTGCGCTCAAGATGCTCCAGCTCCAGCTCGCCATGTGCGCGTCCTAATCGTCGACCTGGTCGTGGTCGTCGTTCCAGTTGTTGTCGTTTCGCAGCCGTACTTAGCTTCGTTGTCCTGGACGTATATATGTATGGTATATCGTTGTGTTTGACTTGATGCCAACAGAAGTTGATACTGCCTCTGGTTTCCTTTTTTTTTTTGTTTTTTGTTGAACTCAGGATAAGGTTCAGGTTAAGGATAAGGCTGTCCTCCGCCCCCTTGCACAGTGCATCGCTCAACAGCCTTTGAGGCGTTTCGTAGTCACACGCATTATCACTTTTCACTCATTACCACAAACATAACATCACAAACAACAGGCCAGAGATCTGGATCTGGTATCCAGAGCACGACGACGAGGCAACGAGGAGCGGGGAAGCCTTTTCTTCTTTTTTTTTATTGGGGGTGGTTAAAAGTTGAAAGTTGCAAGTTTTTCTGCTTTTCTCGCTGCTCTACGATGATGAGCTCAGCATTGCGATTGCAACTTTTATCTATAATATCGCACTTGAGCACATTTTTTTAAATTTAAATTTTATTTATTATAAATTTATAGATGAAATTTATGTATTGCAATTGCATTTAATGTCGAGCAATTGAAAGTTTTGCACATATCCAACTTTATGTTGGTGAAAAATCGACTTTTTGCTGTGTGTGTCGCGGTGTGTGTGCGAGAGTGTGTGTGTGGGGAATTATGCCAAATGGAGTTTGAAGTTTGCAGCTCCGTGCCGCTGACGCTGGATACCAATAGTGTTGGTATCTTCTATTTAACTGTTGTCCTTTTTCCAGCCTAGCTTTCAATGTTTTAACACTGGAATATCACGCTTCGAATGCGAAGATTTCAGAGAGAACACAAAGTCGTGAGCTTTCTTTAATTTGGTGGTTAGCGTCGTGAGCTTTTTACTCTGGCGCATACACAACATGTCGTCCGTTTTTGTCCTCGTTAGAAAGCCACGAACAGCTGAGCGGGAATTTAACGGCGCATGCGTCGATTTTGACAGTTGCCAGTTTCTGACACTTGCCCATTTTGACAGTTGGCCAACTGTCAGTGTAACGGTGCTTCTTCTAAGGGGGTTGCAATGAACTTGTTGCAAGTGTCAGAGCTGAGCACACAGTTAGTTGTTGGCCACTTATTACCCAATTAGCGCTCAACTCAACAGTTTCTGAGTTTAAAACTAAAATTTGCATTAAGAGAAGTTTAGAAAATGCTGCATACTTTTTAGGGATTTAAATTTGAAGGGTAAGATTTGTAATATGTAAATTGGTTGTAGAAAAATTAAAATTAGCTTGCGAGTTTGATTTTAGAAATAGATCTCGTATAAATTAAGAAAAGTTGTCACCTATCAAAAGTATTCTTTTTATTGTGATTTTTTCCTTTTCTTTTTTTTTTGAATAAAAGATTAGAATATTTTCAGTAAACCAATTTTGTCCTACCTTTAGTGGCAATTTAATCAAGTTTTACTTAATATGATTTTTGAGCTATATTAAAATATAAAAAAATAAAAAATATTTTAAGCGAAAATATAAATATTTTGTGTTTTTGCATAAATTTTGTATGCCTAGAGAAGATTTCTAATTATGCAATATTTGTACTTTTATATTTATTTTGTAAATTTTTTTTTTTCATTTTTCATTTTTCCTAAAATCTTATTCTATAATATATTAATATTATAATAAATATATAAGCAACTTCCCAAAATATTTATATTTGGAGTTCAACCCACAACTTTATCGTTATTGTAGTAGTTTATTTAAATCTAGATTCAATGTAATAACCGATATTTATAAAGCAAATTGGAATGAAAATTTATTTTAAAACTGTTTATTTTTGTCTTTCAAGTAGTAATAACTTTCAAATTATTTAGAGCAGACATTCCAATTATTTTTACTTTCATGAAGATTAATTTCAGCCAGTTTGTTAATAATTTTGAGGGTTTTTTTATTTGTAAGTAGGTTGAACAGGCCGTTGTTGTTAATTTTAATAAATCTTCATTTTTTTTAATAAAATTAAATAAATTAAAAAAAATAATATTAATATAATTAAATATTAAATAAATTGTTTTTTTGTTTTCTAATTATAGTGTTTATTAAATTTTCAATAACATCAGCGAATGTCTTAAGAACTAAACTATAGTTAATAGTGTTTTATGTGCTGCACGCCATACAATTGCCATACAATTATAATTATAATTACAGACACACAGAGACAGACGTTCGATATACATAATACATACACATATATGCTGTTAAAAGTATGCTATAAATATGTAATTGTTTATATGTTGGATGTTACACTCAGGTTTATATGTATATTGTAAGTATATAATATATATATTATACATTTCAAGTGAAGAGCGTTTTATTTGGTCGCATTAAAACTTTCAAGTTGGCATTGAGTTACGTGTATCTGACGGATATGCATCCCAGGGATAATCACTACATGCTGTGCGGGGAAGAGGAAGAGCAGGATGCATTTCGTTTATACCGCAAATGGACTACAGCTAAAGTTGACAACGTAAAGAAGTTACAGTTAAAATGTGTGTGTGCTTAGATCACTGGAATATACACAAGCAGATGACTATGACTATAACCAATGACTATGACTAATTAAGTACATGTACTTAAGTTCTTAAACTAATTTTTAGTCACTGGCCGCCCCATCGCTGTGCCCGTGTCCAATCAGTGTCTCGATGCGAAAGTCCTTGGCATTCGTCTGCCTGGCGCATCTCAGAGCCACGGGATCACTGTGCTCCATGTGGAGCAGGTTCGTCCGGGTCAGTGGCCTGTGCGCGTGCGCCGGCACGGGTGTCTTCGGACTGGACGTAATAACTAGCAAGCTGTTGGAGGCGTGATCTGCATGATCAAAGAGCAGCAGATCGGGATCTGCATCTCGATCTCGAGTTGCCGTTGTCTCTGGGCGATTTGGATTCGTGCACACCGAGTCCACGGAGTCCGATATGTGTGAGTCCTGTTCGTGCTCGTTGGCACTTTCCACATCGATTTTATCGCACGATGCATCATCCGCATCCACATCATCGCCGTACACATTGAGATCCGTGTAGTTGCCTCGCTCCGGGTAATCGGCTGCTCCCAATCCGGCGGCAGTGGCGGCGGACACATCAAACACATACGGATTTTTGTACTTTCCGGCTCTGCTCGCATCGCTGGCAGCGCTGCCGCTGCCGCTGCCACTGCTGTGAGGCAGTGCATCCGCCGCCTCCGCCCGACGATTGATGAACGACAGACGATCGAACTTATCGCTGTTGTTCTGATAGAACGAAGCCTCCGCATTGGCAAAGAAGTTGAATTTCTTGTCCACCCGCAGCGCCGTGTCGAACACATCGTTTGGCGTGTGCATCACATCAAAGTCCCGATTCCCATTGAAGTTGGGCACGTTGAAGTGCACCGGCACCAGCGGCACCGGCTTCCGTATCCAGAAGGGCGACAGTGTGCCAAAGACCGCGGGGAACGAGAATCGTTGCATTGCCGGCGCTCGTTTGTAGCGTTTCCGGCGGCGCAGGAAGCTGCCGTTGTCGAACATGTCCTCGGCCAGCGGATCCAGGGTCCAGAAGTTGCCCTTGCCCGGGTTGCCCGGCTCGCGTGGAACTTTGATGAAACAGTCGTTCAGACTGAGATTGTGGCGAATGGAGTTTTGCCAAGCGGGAAATTTGTCCTTGTAGTACGGGAAACTGCAAAGGAAGCAGGCAATTTTCAATATTTTATAGAGTCTATAGAGCTGAGAGTAATCTCATGTATGCAAAAAAAAAAGAATTTTATTCTGTTTATCATCAAGTGCATTTGTTATTTAAAAATAAATGTTTTCTTTCCTAGATCTGTTTGTAAACAATTTTATTTCTACATTTAATAGTTTAATTTTTTTTTAATTCTCCTACGTTTTACTTAATAGTAATTTATTATATAATTTTAAAAGCAATACAGTAATAAAAAACAATTATTATTAAAATGCATATTTAAACTATAAATAACTCATGATCTAAAAATCTAATGTTCCTGTCCGTATGGATAAGCACAAACAACATTTAAGAATACAATCATAACTTTTTAGAGCAGCGGTGGGCACGAAATCTGAATCCAACAACATCAACAACAACAACTCTATTAGAGTCTACCTAAGTTGAGAGCAGCCGCTGCTCCCGGAGCCACTGCGTGCCCACTGCCGTTTTAGAGATTCAAAGAATCTGCCAAAAATGTATAATTCTTACGAGTATTTTAAAAGGAATGCACCGTTTTCTAAGACTACTTGGATCTTTCTATACTCGTTTTAAAACATTTAATTTCAAAGCTGAAATTTCGTTTTAATAAAATTTTCCTATTCTTTACTAAATCTTAATAATTTTAATTTATCACAGAAATAAAATATCAAATTCAATTATCTTTTATTTTATTAAATAATATATTTACAAAGTTCTCGAATATATTTTTTTAAAGAGAAAGAATTGATCTGGAAAGCTAATGCAACTGTTTGTATATATGAATTTTTCGAAATTTTTAAATTAAATCATGTGTCAAAACTAAAAAGAATTTTTATTTAATAATCTATATCTGTTTTAATGATCAATTTAAATAAATTTAAAATAAAATTCGACTGATACAATTTTCTATAGAAATCTTAAATAATCCCTCAATCTAATTGTGATGAAAAATATTTCTTTAAAAATGAAAGTACAATTTTTAATCTTCTTTAATTCTAATCTTTATCATTTACTTACCGGGACATTATAAAATCACATATTCCACTGAGCGTTAGTTTCTTGTGCGGCGACTGGAGTATGGCCATGGTGATGAGCGCTATGTAGGAATACGGTGGCTTGACAAGCGGTCCTCCGGCTGCACCGCTTCCACCGTTGGCGGTGCTGCTGCTGCTGTTATCGGCACCACTGCCGCCGGCGGCCGTCGGCTCGTAGTCGCTGTCGTCACAGATCATGGACATTTCATCGGCAACGGCGGCGACGGCAGCGGCGGCGGCTCGCGAGGATTGAACGCCGCTGACACGTTGACTCTTGTGCAGCGGCGGAGACTGCGAGTCGCCGTCGTGCAGAGCGTGAATGGGATCCGTAGTGGTGTGCATATTATTTTTGTTTGGACTATAATTTGTATTTTAATGCTGAGATCTGGATTTGTCTTTGTATTTATGCTAATGGATTGCTTAACTTATAGAGAGGACGTAACACTTGCTTGACTTTTGCTCAGGAACTGATTCACTTATTTAAATTACACGTATTTTTGCAATATTTAACACAAATATCAGCATTGCATTTTCGTTTCTATTGGTTTTGCGATTTTACGAGTTTACGTTTTTTTTAATTTCCGTATCCGTTTCCGCTTTCATGCAACGTTTCTAGTTTGAGACTGACTTCGAGTCTGTGTCGCGCGGTCATCCGTCGGTTTGTCTGTTTTAGGCGGAATCCTTTAGCCAAATGTTAACTGAATCGCAACGAAAACGAAAATCTTCTCGCCCGAAATGTTTTTCTACATAACTCAAACATTTATTTATCGAAACCGCTGCCGCTGTCGCTTCCATGAGCTTTTGTCGCCGCTGCTATGTTTTTGTATCTCGAATAACTGTGATTCTACTGCCGACGTCGCTATCCCTGGCAGCATCAACAGCAGCAGCAGCATTAAAAGCAGCGCAGCCAGCGTCTGCGTCAACGCCAGCGTCAACGTCGGCGCACGTCAAGCAGCATCCCCGCGTTGTTGTGTGAGTGAAAGCGAGACAGCAATATTCTGTTTGGCTGCTCTCAGCAGGGGATGACTGAGATTGTAAACCAATCTACGACCAAGTGCGCCCTCCCTCCCCAATCAGTAGACAGAGTCAGGGGGAGGGGTAGACAGAGATACACACACACACACACACACACACACAGGCTACGTAATAACATAAAATGGTGGAGTGCTGCTTGCTGTAAATGTGATATTTGTGTTTTCCCCAACTCGCCCCTCTGTTCTCTCTGCTCCAACAGTTGTGTAATGCGAGCGTGGACTCAAATTGGCAGTCGACGTTGACGACGACTGCAGAAGCCAAAACTCATGCTGTTCCCTACAACAGCCCCCTCCCTGACTTCCTCACTCCTCTGGGGCCTGACGGCCAACATTTTCACAAATTTAGATACCTTTTGCTGGCTGCGTTGACGTCGTGGCTCTTAATAATGTTTCATTATGTCAGCCACACACACACACACAGACATAGAGAAAGAAAACGAGTGAGAGAGCGAGAGAGAGAGATAGAGAGAGTGAGAGGTATGTGTGTGTGTTTGTGTGTCTGTGCTCTCGTTCAAATGTTAGCATTTTTATGTGCGAATGTTTTTCTAACCGTATGTCTCGTTCTCATTTTAGCACAGCCTCCCTTTCTCCCTTCACCCCCTCTACCCCCTCCACCCTGCTCCACCCACAACGCCAATGCGCCATTTTTGCAACATCCTTAACACAATTGGAAGGGTATTTTGTACATACATATATATGACTCTTTATTTGTGTGTGTGCGTATTATTTCTCTTTTTCATTTTCGCTGTTTTTGTTCTTTAGTTGTTAGACATTATTGTTGCTGTTGTTATTGTTGCTGTTGCTATTGTTGTTGTTGCTCTTGTTGTTGCTGTTGCTGCTTTTGCTGCTGTTGTTCGCGTCTTCCCTTTTCAAATTAAACATTCAGTAGTCAGTTTTATTTGTTGTACTTTGTTCAAATTAGTTTTCAGTTTTGCGGAAGTTGCTGGCGCACAAACACACACACATACACACTCTCTCTCACACACACACACACTCTCACACACACACAGTCGTAGCTAAACAATAATGGCTGGCAGCTCCACCTCCAGATTCAGTTTCAGCATCAGGACAATATTGATATCGTTTCATTCTGCTTGCTTGATTTTCATTATTCTATTTTCTTCTGCTTTTTCTCATTTCCAATCCCCCTTCCTCTCTCCCTCTTCCTCTCCCTTGGCCATCTCAATCTTCCCAATCCACAAAAAAAACTCACTTGGCCACACATAAATACAAATCACTGATTTTAGCCAACTTTATGGGCGTGGTAACGCCTTTGTACAAATCTAGATATACATATGTATGCGTATATGGGTGTATTTGTATGTTTATGAGTGTGTTTATGTGTGCTTAAGACTTTATTGGGTTTAGGGTTCTGGTTGCCGTTGTGCAATTTAGTTGTGGTAAATTTATTGCGGATTTCCTTTGTCTTTTTACGAGCTCAGTTGGACATCTAACCAAGCTCAGCAGACTTTCAAATGCCAAAAAAAGAAAAAGATTGAGAAAGTAAAGGAAAAAGTAATAAACTACAGATTTTCAAACGTTATTGATCTATACTTTTTTATTCTACTTTATTGGCAAACATTCTCTATATGAGTTTTCTTATTTCATTTGGTAAATGAGAAATGCTTAATTAAGATTGACTTATAAATGTTTGTATCTCTTAATATGCAATTGCAGGCTTAGGTTTCTTAGGAATTAATTTATTTTCAATAAATAGCAGTGTAATAAAATTATGGCTATAGGTTTTCTTGGGTTACCGTATATACGTCTTATACCCTAGAAGTATTAAGTAGAATGATTTCTTTAATTTATTTATATTTTTTAAATTAATTACAACCTTATCTATTCTACCTGACAATAAAATTACTATTTTTAATAGCAATATATCACATGGTACACAAAAAAAACCACATTCTTAAATTCAAGTTTAAAATACATGATTATACATAGCATGTAGTTTTTAAGAATGTCTTTAGGATATTATTGTTAAATGTATTATATTCATTCATTGCTAACAAAATGTCCACCACTCAGCATTAAAAAGTCGAAAAAGCCTAAAACATTTGATTTTACTAAAAAAATTCTTACAGATACTACAAAATATTTAGGAGAAATGGAAAAATCTAAGTTGAATCAAGTATTTCATACACTATTTAAAAAAATTCGAAACTAACGAACTTTTGACACCATTTGCGATTTATTTTGTCCCGGGATTCTAGAATTTGTATTGATGTGTACTAAATAGGTAAACAGCCACGACCAGTCATATGTCATGTCAGATCAAAGTATCGATGTTCTGGATCCAAAAATTGATCAGGAAAGCGCTATTTTTAATTTCATCAAGTTGAAAACTAATGTGAAGATTTTTTTTAATTAATCATCAATACGAATCACGTTTTAATATAAGGATCATAACATATCAATTTGACTGAACAAGCCAATTCTGATTTTAAAGATCATTAAAAAAAAAAATTCTTCTGCCTATTAAGTCCACATTCTATAGTTTTCTTTTTAAAATACTTTAGATCATGAAGCTAATACCCCTTAACTCCGAACTTTCACTAACTCAGTAAGGTCTCTCATAACTACTGAACATATAGTTTGACGAAGATGTAGCAATTACTAGGCAAATTTCATACAATTCATACATTCACCTATACTCGAAAGTCTGCCCTAACTCGAACTTGTTTTCTGTGCGATAAAATAGGTGATTCGAGTTAGGGAAGTTACGGCACTGATATTATGAAAAATATACTCGATTCACAAAGTTGTCTTAGTCGGACGTATTCCATAACTCGAACTTTTATATACGTCGAGCTTTTTCTAACTCGAACTAAATCGAGAGGCAATAGCTTATATTCAACTTAAAAAAAGAATTCAACAAATCAAAGTCTCCTTTATTCAAGCTTTTTCTTTTCGACTGTACAATATAAACAATTTAGACTTAAGATATTTCGATATTTCGTTAAACAATTGTTTGCGCTATTTAGTGGAATTGATAATTTGTTGTCATTTCTCAGAGAACACTTACTGCCGTAAGTACTCGTATAATTATTGCTGCCATAGCTACGCTTGCTTACAGTTTTAGAGTTTTTGACGACACTCTCAGCTTATGGTTAAGTATAACAACGACCCATGTCCCAATTGAAGCCCCTGTCAGTCTACGGTTAATCATCGCTTAAGCACAGCATGGGACTGGGATTGGGATTGGGACTGGGGAGCTCAAGTTGAGCGTAAGGATGCGATGCATTTAAGCTTTTGAGGGGAACAATTAACTTATGCGCAAACAATAACGCCAAAGAATGCACGCTGACAGGAACCAGCTAGCACAGCTACCACGGCCACCGCATCCTGCTAGCCAGAGGGCGGGAATAAGGACAGGGCAGGGAGGGAAGTAGCGGCATGATCCAGCAATAATCCTTCTTTTGTCAGCAAATTTATTGCACACAAACAAACAGGCCGCCCAAAAGGATATACTCGATATAAACTGGAGGATGGATGTGGTTGGAAGATGGGCAAACGACTTTGACAATATATACATATATTTTTATTGCGAAATCTGCAAAAGGCAAATAAAAGATTTGACACTCGAATTGTTTTTGACTGCAGACTTGAAATTTTGTTGTTTGTTGCCAAGGAGCAGACGAGACACAGATGGAGGACAATACGAAGCTGAGACTGAGATTGAGACAATGGCATTGGTTTTTGGCATCCACTAATTTGCGCCCAGGTCCCTTTTTTTCTTACTTGGCTATTATCAATAGGCACCTGCAATCGCAAAGGCAAATATGCACTTCAATGGATACACAAGCAATTGTTATTGTTGTTGTTGCCGGTGAGGTTTAATGGCAGCTCTTCTTATGTCATTATTAAATCTTTGAAGTATCTGCTGAATGAACAACAGCAACACACACTTGAATACTTGAGTGACGCTCAATTTGATGGACGAGTAGGAATCAAATCAACCCTCGAATGGCAAAAATCACAGCAGGCAGGCAAAAATTGCACAACTGCAGCCAGGAGCTCAACAGCAACAACATCAGGAGCAACAACAACAACATCAGCAACAACCTCAGCCTCAACCACATGGAGAAGAGAGCTCAACTCGGCTCTATTTCTGGGCTACAAATCGCTTCAACCTGCCCGCACAGGCAAAACAAGTGGCAAAGCATAACAAAGGACTCCAAGCTGGAATATTTTACGCTCGATTTATCCGCTTTCAAGGCATGCGAGAGGGGCGTGAGGCAGCAGCAAGTGGCAGGCAGTGTTTCGAGACTCATTTCATTCATTTGTTCATTTGTTGACGATGCTGACGATGATGATGATGATGATTCTGGTGCGCTTAAGCCTCTTGTTTGGCGGCAATAAAAATCGAGCTGAACCCACCCCAATAAAGGACTCTAACTGCACACAGGATGTCAATTTCTCAATTCATAAATAAAACCCAAAGTCCTTTGAATGTGTCAGCACAAGTGTGGAAATTACAACCATTCCCATGGATGGGCAATCGACGATTGTTTTTTGGATTGTGGAGTGGGCGCGTGGTACATTTGATTGCACTGTTGTGTTATTGTTGTTTATTTGCCAGTGCTGTGTGTGTGTGTGTAGAACCGCTGCCGCCTAAACCGCACGTTCCTGTCGACGAACCGCCAAATAAGCCAAAGGATTTTCGCCTCCTGCCAGCATGTGGAAGGGCTTGAGTTTTGGATTGTTTTGCATGCTCGCAGGCACACTTGGATCGCATTAAGTTGATTTATTATGCAGCGCAGAATTCAATTAAGTAGGATGATTGTCACTTGTCCTTATGCCACGATACACACATCATCATCGGCAGCATCTCGCACTCTTTATCACTTTTTATGTTTATGTCTTTGGCTTCTGGTTTTGCTTTTGCTGGCAAACGTGTTTAATTTGTGGGGCGTGATTATTTGGACAGTTGTTAATAGTTGGCAATGATCTCTTGGCTGCCACAGCCAGCCACAGATAATCATTTATTTGTTTTGACTGATGCTGGGATTAGGAGCGAAAGTCAAACGGAAAGGCATTTAACTTATTTGTGCTAGACCCAAGCAATAAAGTTGACTTAACGCCGCAAAATAGCGAAAAACAGTGGCAAAATTAAACTCATTTTTTTAATTTAAATACTTAAAACGTTTGAAATTTTTTATTAAATATTCTTATGGAACAATTCTACAGGAACAAATTGAAAACAATTAATAACTTCAAATAATTTTTGTGCTTTCAAAATTGCAGAGGTTAGAGCCATTTCAAATCTATCCAATTTAAGAGTATAATAAGGATCTTACAGATAAGTTTATTAACATTAGAAAATTACATTTACTTTTTATTTTTATGAAAAAGTGCTATTTATACCACGTGTAATCTAGTTTCCTTTGGCATTAGGGAAATCATTAGTGGGGCTTGGATGATTCGAAAATTTTCAAATAATTAATCTTGTAATCTTGGATTCAGATCAAAAGTCTGCCTGAACATTAGCGATATTCAATAATAAATATTCATAAATAATACGTACCATGTAATGGATGGAATCATATTTGTAAGTGCCCAATTTACACGATCGGTTTCCGACCGACACTTTACGTTAATAAATCGTCGGTCTCGTGTGAACACGGCAAAATTTATAGAGCGTCGGTTATGTCATCGAAGCGGCATAATACGTAAAATATGGCATTTTTTGGTAATTATTTTGAGTGCATTTTTTTTGGCAACATTTTCCATCGGATCAAAAAGTGTCGGTCGGAAACCGATCGTAGTAAATTGGGCTTAAAAAGCGAGTGTAATTACATAATGTAATATTTATCAAGCAGACTACATGAAATGACAATGGAAAGGGATCTAGTAACTGGTATTGATGATTGTTTGTTCGCGAAAATATACATTTAAATTAACACTTAATATTTTATAAATTAATATTTAATATATTACTTAAATCAATAGTACATGTAAGCTATAAGCAACATATAATAAAAATACTTCCCTTTCCAAGCTGTTAGATTGCAACCACTTGAAAAAGTGTTAAAACTTAAATGTAACCATAATAACAAGAGGAAGGATGTCAAGTTATCGGGAGTTGTAGAGACGCCTAATAACTTCTGGTCCGACACGTGTCGGACGTGCGCCGTTTAACGGGTGTTGGGTAATTCACACTTCCTGCCAGGACAACGGACAACAGGACAACGCGAGGCTGCAGGATATCGTATGAAATGCCCCGCTGGAATTTCATTAAGTAATCGTTAGTGTAAATCAATTTGTTAGATCAAAGTAAGGCCTTTGAATGAATGGGCGACATGGCGACAAATGAAAAGAAAATATGTGCAATGATAATGATGATAATGTTGATGAAACGAGTACGAGTACGATGTATTACAAATTTGGCAGCAAATATTTGCCAGCATTGATGACGAAATTACAAAACATTAACACGTGCGTGCGAACCGCGAGCCTTGAAGTGTGAACACGTGCCACTATCAAGGACTATCAGTGTCCAAAATCAACAATATTGAACGCAATATAAATAAGATATAAATAAAAAGAATATAGCTTTGCTGGAGAGGGTTAACTTGGCTCACAAGTGAGACTGATTGAATCAAAAAGCCCCAAATGTGTTGGGCAGCACATGGAATTACAATTTTTATTTATTTTTGTATTTCTATCTGTCTGTGTTTTCACACAATCCGAAATCCATCAAAAGCATCATTGCCGTAATCGCATTAGGTCTTTAGACTTATCCAGTAAATAAAATGTTTTTGTCATGGTTTTACGCAAGGACATCTCATTCAATTGTCCTGTCGAATGGATGCTGTGAAAAATACAAGCGTTTGAAATTTAATTTAACGCATTTACATGCGGCTTAAGATTTGAGATTCCGCTTCAGCATCAGCTTTGGAATCGGCTGCAGGGCATGGTAAACAAATCAAATATATTTAGGAGTAGAAACTCAAACAAAGGGATGCGACGAACATCCAAATGAAATTTGCTTTTCGGCAGGCAACGCACTTGATGAAAAAAAGCGATGATGATGACGATGATGATGATGATGATGATGATGGCCAGGTTCAGTTCAGTTCCAGGTTCATCATCTGCATCTGCGACCCTGCGCACATGCTGCCTGTTGGCTGAACTGAAGGTTGCAGGGTGAGTGGGTGGTTGGATGGCGGTATTGCCTGTCCTCCTGTCCTTGGTGGTTGTTGGCAGCGAGTTAAAAACTCAATATTTGAATAACTTACTACCGTGCGAGTGAACTTTTTGAGGCGCACTCGAGTTGAGGGCAGCAGAGGTTCAGTTTCAGTTTGGATTCACTTTGGGTCCGGTGCTTAAGCTTCCTGTGTGTGTGTGTGCAAAAGGACAATTATTTGTTTATGCGTTGTCATTTAAATTGAGTTCTAATGTTGACAGCATATCAACAAATCCCCTGCCAGCGTAAAATTGACCGAAAAACGAATGTTTTGTATGCAGTTGTGATTACAAACAGTTGCAGATACATTTACAGATACAAATTGCGAGATACAAGTGCGCACTTCAACAAGGGGGAAAAAAGAAGAAATGAGGCAGGACCAATGACATTTATGTGGGCACCATTATTTGCTCTATCACGTTCACAAATGGAAAGTTATGAGCCCATTAGATGCGTAGTAAACACAAATATCCATAATCCATACCACGGGGCATTCCATTCCCCAGTCAGAGTTCCATTCACAGTTCCGTTTATCCTTAAACGACAAGGACTCGTACACATGTACGCGTAATTGTTTGTTGATGTCCTCAACTGTCGTGAGAATATTCAGTTGGTTCTTTTACGTTTCCATTTTCATTTCCATTTCCTTTGTTTTGTTTTTCTTCGTTTTCATATGCGCTTAAACTGCCTGTTGCCTCTTTCAGTTTAGCTTAAATACTTTCAAGTTTCTTGGCCCTTTGAACTTCCAAGTGCTTGGAATTTAACTTTGGGTTTATTTTTTTTTTTTGTATTTCCTCGATACTTAGCCGTTACCACATATTTAGGATTTATTAAAAATTAAATAATCAAAAAGTTAGTTTTAATAATGTAATTTCTTAAGTGGTGGAAATAAGCTATGGCATTGTTTTTTTGTTTTTAATTATTATAAAGTATTGAAAAAATATTTAAGAAACAAATTAAGTCATATTCTATAAGTTGAAACATCAGACTAACAACCAGAATTTTAAATATTTTGACATCTAATTTGGGCTTAGAATTTATAGATGCCTAAACTTTTTTAAAAGTGAATTAAGCTGTGAGCTACTGTACTTAAAGTAGTTATCAAACAGATACATAAATGTATAATTTAGATAAAGTACGAGCCTAATTTATACTTAATTTTCACGAAAAATAAGTTGCTCTATATTTTTTCACTGATCAATTTACCTGTTTTTTGCTATCCACTTTAAAATTAAAACTGTAAATTACTGTACCTTGAAATATGTCAAATCCGTTGAAAATGTTTCACACGAGAGAAAACGATACTTCTCTCAATTGGATATTTCAGCTCAAGAACTATGCATTACCTTAGAATAATATAAAAAAAATTGTACATAATGACATAAAGGTACATTAGTTTAACTCAAAAATTAGCGAATTTTTATTCTGTATTGTGTAAATTATATCATAATTTTAGTTTAGCTAAGTGAAAGTCCTTGTAAGAAATTAAGGTGAATATTAAAGAATATTGTTGAAGTGGCAGCAATATTCAAATATATAACGAGTATAACGGTCTTTTGCCAGCTGAAGTGTTTTTGCGCAAAAACTGTAATTCTTATTCATTTCCAGGACGCACTCAGAAGTGGCTGCTAAACGATTATTAGCAATTTGATATAACTGCATGTAAGTACAACACGAGAACAAGTCAACAACGGATCCACACACACATCCTTTCCAGCATACATACAACATACACGTGTAGCTACTTACATAAGAGCACAACGCGATGCTTACGGTGTTTGTGTGTGTGTGTATGTATGTGTGACAGCAAACAATACAAAAATCACTTCAGTTAACTAAATCGTCGCAACAACCATGCGCCGACTGCGACGCAGCGCACACAGTCACTATATATAGGATGCTACAAAAATGAGAGAACAGAACAGCACAGAACAGTCAAGAACGCTCTCCCTCTCTTTTGCGCAAACACACTCACACACACACGCTGACAGCGGCCATTGCAAAAGGCGTGCCAGCAACGAACCAATCAGAGCTCAGCTCTGCCATGTGACAGCTGCAGAGGCAGCATGCAGCAGCGACGTCGACAGCGCAGCTGACGCCAGAGCAGGCACACAAGCAATTTGTGTGGGATGAAGCCAGAGGCCGCCATTTGCCGCTGTCGCTGTCGCTGCGGATGCGTGCAGCGCTGAAAGTTAAGCTCATTGCCATATTTTTGCTTTTTGCTTTTCGCTGCTGCTCCCGATGCTGATGCTGTTTCTCTTTTGAATTTACTTTACTAACAAAACATGACTGTTGGGAGGCAAAAAGGAAATTGTTTTATCAAATGGGTTTCCTTACGCTTTTTTATTATGAAATTAATTTTCAGCATCGTTTCGTCGTTCGTCCTTCCCTTCCCCTTGCTTCTTGGTTCTATCTCATCATGCCACACGTATCCCATAAAGTAAGTAAATCCCGCACTTTGAACGTCTCTTCTGTTTACACTACGTTTCTGCATTTTGCCTTTTCCGAGAACTTTCGTAAAATAATCAGAATTTCTGGTCCTTTAGAGTTATTAATGGAAATGTTTGCATAGCTTTGTTGCCCAGTGTTTAGCCCGTCTCCCTCTCCTGTTGCCTTCTGCTTTTTACTCGCATTAAAATGCAAATCTTGATTATGCATTTAATTTCTGCAGACAAATTAAATTCATTTGCATAGCGTCTGACTAAAAAAGGAATTCTTGTAATTAATAACATCCCAACACAAATATCCTTACCACTAGTTGCAGGCACTGTGGCTCATATGTATGTGGCTCATTTTAGATATATATGTATTACATGAAAACAGAGGAAACGGCTAAAATCGATGGGCATTTGGCCAAGCACTTGATGGGCTTCCATTTACGGAGTGCTGAGTTTTTCCGTTGTGTAAATCGCATACACAAATTAATATTGTAATATTGGCCAATAAAGATGCCGGCAACTGGACACCGTCTTTACCTATATGTGGTCAGAATGTTATGACTGCTGTCTCTCTATATATGTATAGTAAATATGTGTGCGTGTGTTTATGTTACGTCATAAATGCCAAGTTACCGCAACGAACAGCGAAAGTTACTCAATGCAATTGAAGCCAATGTGAAATCGATAACACTGCACAACATGCAATGAGCTTTTTTTACCAAAACAACAATTTCTCCATTGATCATTATCATTCTCTTTACTTAATGATATTTCTTTTCTATTAAACTTACACTAAAATGTAAGTCGGCACCAAACCTCGTTGGACAGTGTAATCGATACGAAAATCAGACTCAAAATAGAATGACCACTAAGTCAGTTAGCAAGAATGCCAGACAGCTAATTGTAAAATCAGTTTAGGCGCGATTTTCAATGGGCTCACTGCTAAAAGCTCACAACTAAAAATTATAAAAAAAAAAAACATAAAAATTATTCAAATTTGTTGTTTAATGTTTAACGCTTGACTTGAAAAATAAATAAATTTACCAATTAATTATGGTTCAATACCAAGGGAATTCCGGTGCCGGCGGCGGTGGCGGTCAGTAAACCACAAAATTCCAAGCCAATCTAATTAAACCAAGGATTATATAAGCGCAAGAAACTTGAAATCTGACACTGAACATAAATATGTTTATAAGCTAATTTGTGCATGTTTAACTAATTAAGTGAGACCCACAATTAATTGTGTAAGGACATTAAGTGAAGCACTAACCGAATACCTTCAGAAGTAACACGAAGGATTGTTTAAATGGATTTGAGAAATGTTAACAGTAAAATAGAGAAATATAACATAGATGAAACAATAACGATATTTCGCGATTTTCTAATAAAACAATTAAAGTTAAAAGTGGTTGTAAATACACAAGTCCCACGTTTGACTTGTAAATTCGCTAAGTCGAAAATCAAACAAATTTCAAAATTTTCTAACTTTGCAAAAACTAAACAGATTTCCAGGCGGAATGGCATTTTGATCATAATTTGACCTCCGAATTCATTCTGCATTTACCTAATTAAATTAAATTAATTATAATTATATTTTACATTTTTTTTGCAGTCACTCTTAGAATTGTTTGAAGACGTTTTTCGCATCAAAATATTTTTTTTTTTTGAGACCAAGGAAAAATGTTATAAAGTAGACTTTTACAAAATATCTAAATTTTCCATGGGTACTTAATGGGTTAAAGAAATTTTTGTATCATTGTATTATAATAAACGGAAATTTAAATGAATAGAAGATTAGTTTAAGAAATCTTCTTCAAATCTTTTTCTTAAAAGCATATTCTTTTTGAATAACTTCATCCACAAATACTTTTTTCCCTGAGGTACATCGATTTTTAAGCAACTTAAGTTTTCCTTCCCTTAACTTTACGAAAATTCCAAATTTTAAATCAAGTCTTAAAATTCAAACAACTCCTATCGTTACTAAATTAAATAAATTTTGCAAATGAGAACTATTGTAATAGTGGAATAGTAAAATTTAGGGGCACTATTGTTATAAATTTAATAATTATAAATGCTCGTTTTTAAATCAAAACAGATTTTTAAGAAAAAACAAATGACGAGGATTTATTTAAAAAGATTTTTCATGAATTCAAATGGTTGAAGTTGAAGTGTAGTTACCTATGAATTTACAGTGCAGTCGCACTAATTAAAACAAAGGGTTTACAATATGAAATGTCCATAGTTTCGATAGAGCCACGTATATCAAAAAATGTATTTAATTAATTAATTAATTTAATTAAAAATTTAATATTTAATTTTAAATTTTAAATATTATTGATTCGTTAAAGTAATTTTATTTTATTTTATTTCTAGATATCGATTTCTAAGAAACTTAATTTTTCCGTTCCTTAACGCTTTCGAAAATAATTCTTTCTCATTTTGTACAATAAAAATATAATAGGGAAATATTGTATATAGTTTATTTTAATAGGGTGTTTTAATTATTATAATTTAAAATAAAGTTTCGTATAACTTTCACAGAGCACATACACATGGTGACTTTGGACAAAACGGGCAAGAAATCATTTGGCATTTGCATTGTGCGGGGTGAGGTGAAGGACTCGCCGAATACGAAAACCACGGGTATATTTATAAAGGGCATTGTGCCCGACAGTCCTGCGCATCTCTGTGGCAAACTAAAGGTCAGTGGCTGAATCTCGCAGAGACTTTTGCCTAAGAGTGTCGCATTCGCATTCGAATTCGCAGGTTGGTGATCGGATTCTCTCGCTGAATGGCAAGGATGTGCGGCATTCCACGGAGCAGGCAGTCATTGATCTCATCAAGGACGCAGACTTTAAGATCGATCTGGAGGTACAAACGTTTGACAAAAGCGAAGAGTCGAACAAATCTGATCCACGCAACAATGGATACATGCAGGCCAAGAATAAGTTTAATCAAGGTAGAAACGGGGTGTTAATATTAGTAACTGTTATGACTCTCAACTTTTCCCCCAGAGCAAACACCCAGTAGCAACAACAACAACATGGGCAACATGGGAACTACAAACAGGCAACCAACTGTTCGAAATGATCCGAGGCGCAATCAAACCTTCTCGGCATCGCAGCGCATCAAGCACGTGCCGATGCACTACGACGAGGATGACGAGGACACTCGCGACATGACCGGTCGCATACGCACCGAGGCGGGCTACGAGGTACACAGATCCCACTCCAACGCCAACTCGGAGTGCCCCACCGATTAATTCATTTCCATTTCCATTTGCAGATTGATCGCGCCTCGGCGGGCAACTGTAAGCTGACCAAGCAGGAAAAGGATCGCGACAAGGAGCAGGAGGATGAGTTTGGCTATACGATGGCCAAGATCAACAAGCGATATAACATGATGAAGGATCTGCGGCGCATCGAGGTGCAGCGACAGGCGAATGTACCGCTGGGCCTTGCCCTGGCCGGACACAAGGATCGTCAGAAGATGGCCTGTTTTGTGGCTGGCGTCGATCCCAGTGGCATGCTGGCCAGTGCGGATGTGAAGCCGGGCGACGAGATTGTCGAGGTCAATGGCAATGTGCTGAAGAATCGCTGCCACTTGAATGCCACCGGCATGTTCAAGAACGTTGAGGGCGAGAAGCTCGTGCTGATCACGTCCCGGCGCAAGCCCAACGACGAGGGCATGTGTGTCAAGCCCATCAAGAAGTTCCCCCCGGCAGCCGACGAGGCAAGCGCCAAATGATTCCAACATACATACATTCTTCTTTCAATCCAACTTAATCTTTTCCTGCAGACCAAGTTCTTGTTTGATCAGTTCCCCAAGGCGCGCACGGTGAAGGTGCGCAAGGAGGGATTCTTCGGCATCATGGTCATCTATGGCAAGCACGTGGAAGTCGGCAATGGCATCTTTGTCTCCGATTTACGCGAGGGCTCCAATGCAGAGGCGGTAAGTTCGGATCTTCTACACAGAACAAAAAATCCGGGATATTTAGCCCGAATTTAATTCGAAACGATGTCAGAAGTGGGCTATCTCGGATTTTCTTAAACCAAGTATGAAACACTTGATTTTTTCAATCCCGAATTCAATCCTGAAATTGTGTAATTCAGACTAAAAAAATTATATTAGCTAAAATGTTTTTTTTTTAACTTTTTTTTTTAAATTTTTTTATTATTGTTTTGTTTATTTTTTTTTAAACTTTTTTTTTTTTTAATTTTTTAAAAAAAATTTTTTTAACATTTTTTATTTATTGTTTTTTTTTTTTAAATTTTTTTTTTAATGAAGGGAATGTTTGACCGCAATTGACTGGGGGAATCGAACCCAGGTTTTTTTAAAACAGGACGGCGACTCTAACAACTGAGCCACCGGACCAGTTGAAATGAGAGAGGCCGAGAGAGAATCAAGTAATTTGGGCTTATTTTCCCATTTTAATTCCGATATAGACTTGATTGTTCAGCTTAGTCCTGGAAACATACTTAAAAAATGCAGGCTTAATTTAAGTATTTTAGGGTAGATTTTAATTTGGCTTTTTTTTTCTGTGTATCTGCAATCTAAACCTGCACCTGTTCCACCTTTTCCAGGCGGGCGTCAAAGTTGGCGACATGCTGCTGGCGATTAACCAGGATGTAACCATCGACTCCAACTACGATGAAGTACGTATTGCACCCAATCAAATGATTCAATTTAATCAGGATCAACATTTACACAGGCGACTGGACTGCTGAAAAGGGCGGAGGGCGTGGTGACCATGGTGCTGCTCACGCTGAAGAGCGAGGACTCCATTCGGGCCGAAAGAGAGGCAGAGGAAAAGAAGAAGGAGGGTAAACAAGGTGACTCTTCATAAAAATTAGATTACTTCACATGCTCGTCACTTTTCAGAAGCCAAAAAGGAGGATGAAAAGCCACAGGAACCCGCAACAGCCGAAATCAAGCCAAACAAAAAGATACTCATTGAGGTGAAGGTGGAGAAGAAACCGTTGGGCGTCATCGTCACCGGCGGCAAGAACAACCACGTCAAGGTAAGTCCGCAATATCTCTCTTAATATCTCCCTATTCGATTTGGACTCTTTCTTTAGACTGGTTGTGTCATCACACACATTTATCCCGAGGGCGCCTTCGCGACGGACAATCGCCTGAAGATCTTTGACCACATTTGCGACATCAACGGCAAGGCGGTGCACTGCGAGAGCCTCACCACACTGAAGGTGCATCAACTGTTCCACGTGACCTATGAGAAGAATGTCAACTTTACCGTCTATCGCGCCGATCCACCCGAGCTGGACAAGTTCAGCGTGGAGCTCATGAAGAAGAGTGGCAAGGAGCTGGGCCTCTCGCTGACGCCCAATGAACGCGGCTGCACCATCAGCGACATCGTATGTACATTGAATCAATCGCCAGCAAGTCTTTTAATTAGTTACGCTCCCATTCGCATTCGCAGATACAAGGACAGTATCCAGAAATCGATAGTAAGCTGCAACGCGGCGACATTATAACCAAATTCAACGGCGACTCGCTGGAGGGTTGCACATTCCAGGTGTGCTATGCGCTGTTCAAGGGCGCCAATGGCAAAATATCGATGGAGGTGACGCGACCGAAGCCAACACTACGCACCGAGGCACCCAAATAAGCCGGCAAGACGAGCAACTCATCCAGGCAGCAGACGTTTGTTATTAGAGTGCCATGAAATAAAACAATAGAATCGTTAGTCAATTCTAATTTAATAACATCTGGTGTTCCGTTATTGGGTTTATTGTTGTTTTTATTCTCGTTCTTGACAGGAAACTGCTTAGGCTATAGAGCTTGCATTCGATGCGATACGGGGCCACAGATCAGCGCATTCCTTGGCAACGGGCCCGGTAATGGCCGAGCCCTTCATTTCGCCTTTATTGTTTACAATGACCCCCGCATTGTCTTCAAAGTATATAAACACCCCGTCCCTCCTCCTGAACGGTTTACGCTGCCGAATGACCACGGCAGGCATAACCTAAAAGAAAGAAGAGAACACGAGTTAGAAATAACAACAACAATAAAAGTAAAATCACTCTTTAATATCGACACTGAATTAAACTAGGTAAACATACAGTCAGTGCAACATTTATTCGTACACTCAATTCAACACATACTGTTTGTTCGAAGATCATAAAATAACTTCTTATATATTTTAAATTGCAAGTGTGCGAATAAATCTTGCGCTCAGTGTATGGACACATTATTTGCAAACAGCGTGCAACATATCAGCAAGTGGTTGTTGTAATTGATATTTAACAGCACTCGACAATCCGCATATGATGCTTTACATACATTTATACACTTTTCACACAGCTGTAACTTTCGGTTAGCACAACAACAACAACTCACCTTCTTTCTCAATTCAGGCTTGCCCTTCTTGACGGTGGCAACAAACATGTCGCCGACGCCAGCAGCGGGCAGACGGTTCAGGCGACCGCGAATGCCGTGCACAGCAATAACGTACAGGTTCTTGGCACCTGAAATATGCACACGAATTACCATTTATAACTGCATTTACAATGTTGATTGTTTGCTGCGCATTACCTGTGTTGTCAGCGCAATTCATAACAGCGCCCACGGGCAAACCCAGCGAGATGCGGAATTTGCCTCCCGCGGTACCACCACGTCCTAAATGACAGAAAACACAAATAATTAATTAAACGGCCATATTGCATTGTGCACTTCACTATAACATAATGGTTTTGTGTTGATTTGCACTATTTTACACGATTAATTCAGATTTAATTTATTGAAAAATACCTCTCTTCGACATTTTGCTGCTTGTTCGGAACCGAAAGGAAGTAAAAAGAAAGAGCTGGTTCGGCTACCGAACCGCAGCCAACTTAGCTTGAATTGGCATTGGAACCAGTAGCGTTGCCACACCCGGCAGAAAATGAACAAGTTTTGTTCTTTCACAGCGTTGCCATCTATAATGAATATAAGCTATTTATCGATAACCTCAAACAAGTATTCGATAATATGAATGCTAATAAACTTTAGTTATTTTAATTAAAGTTAGTAAATCAATTAAATCAATTGCTGCACTGTATTAACTGAATTACCTTAACTTTTTTTTAATCTCTATACTAAAATTTGCACATGTTTTTATCACATTTGATATTTGGCTAATTTTAAAGTCTGGCAGCACTAGGTTGTGCATACATGTTCGTACGAAATTTCGTGTGCCGCGCAAAATTCCGAGCGACATTTGAAAAAATTTGTGAAAAATGGAAGAGAGCGGCATGCTGAGTTATGTTAAACAAGTTATACACGCATTGGTAATCTCGACCCCACTGCGCATGAGCGTAGAAGGCTTAAAGCGCGACTATCTCGCCGCAGAAGGCTCTCCATTGCCATACGACAAGCTCGGCTTCAAAAATGTGGAAAGCTTTTTGCATTCCATCTCAGACACTGTAATGGTAAGTTTTAAAATATATTTTATGCTTGGGTTATAGTCTGTTCAATATACTCTCTTTCCTATTAGGTAATGGGATGTGGTCCCATGGCAGAAGTGGTGGCCATAAAGCGCGACAAGTCGGCGCACATTCAAAATCTGGTCAAGAGCCAAAAAAAGCCAAGTGCCAACGCAAGAAATCGAAGCAGGCAAAGGTCGAGGTTCATGTATCCCACTGAACGATCGAATCTCGTTTTTGTCAATGAGCAACAGAACTCCAACAGGCGATTCAACAATAAGAATAATAATCACAACTACCGAGCACCTCTGCAGTCTGCGGGCAACCGCTTGCCACCCAGGAATAATTACTATGGCCACTATGGCAACAGGACACAGCAGGAACAGCGTGCAACTAGTTGCTCCCAGCCACACATGACGACTAACTCAATGGCAAGCTCGTTCGCCAAGCTTAAAATAAAGAACGTCGATGACGATGACGATTCCTCCTCGGATGGTTTTCACATGTGCCTTCCCGACAGAGATCACTTGGATAATAAGGCAAATCATACGGCAAAGAAACCAGCAGTGGATTCCCCCATTGAATATGCGTCATCTGGTGATGGGTGTGATGAGGACGCCATTCCAGCTTCTGCTGTGGTAATAATTAATATAATTATCATCAATTTTGCATACTCAGATTGTGTCTATTTCAGGACGAAAGAGTCTTAAATCTGAAATCTCCCGAGAAAACAAAGTGCGTCGAGTTGGTCATAGAGAAGCCTCCAGTGGTACCTCAAGTTCGACAGCCCACAATGGAACCCTTTGATGATTATCAGTCCTCAGATGAAGGCAGCGATTCGGAAGCCATACCAGCAGATGCTGTGGTACCAACTTAGAATATCTTAACTGCTAATTTATTTGATATCTAAAAGTTGCTTATTTTTCCAGGATGACCGTGTGATAGGCGTGGCATATCCCAATGATGCAGTGCGCCTTAATCATCAATTGCCCGGTCGTGATATTCACAAGAAAATGCGCCTTGACAGTCGCATTCAAGTTCAGCTTGTGACGGTAGCTTACACTCAATTCCACTTTTGATAAATTAGAACTTTAAATTAACATTTATTCACAGGTGGCAAATCCTCTGAGCTTTTACTTTTGGATTCACGATGAGGACTATGATGAATACAAGGCCATGTCCAACAATATGCAGTAGGTTTTTCATTTAAATCTTATAGAAACAATCAGTATTAACAATGTAATCATCACAGGAATTATTACGAGAACATCAACGTGCAAAGATACACTATTCCGATGTTCCTAATCATGGCTGGGCATTTGGCTGCCTATAGAGACATTTTGTGGCAGCGTGTCCGAGTCTTAGACATTAAAGCTGGCAGCAAAAAGGACATTGAGGCAAGTAGTATTTATTTTTTTTTATTTATTTATTGTCAGGCTAAAAGCAGCCGACACAACAATTCATTTAAAAATATGACATTAAAATTAAAAAAAATAAATATATTTAAGTCACAAAATAAATTAAAATTAAATACTCTGGGGAATCTAAAATGACAAATAAAATTTTTGGCCCAACATTTGCTGCAAGGATTGGGGAAAACTCAGAAAAACCCAATCAGACCAAAATGATATTAATAAGTAGTTAATTGGTAAGACTAGTTAAAAATTATAGTTTTGGATAGAAGTGATAACTTGTTATTATTATAAGAATATTATCGTCAACTTCTGTCTATTCTCAGGTGGAGTTCATCGACACGGGCGAGAGAAAGTGGGTGTGCCGCGGTGAGCTCAAGTATCTTGCCAAGGAGTTTGCGACATTGCCGGCTCAGTGCTGGTACGGCCGATTGGCGTGTATTGTGCCCAGACAGGGCGCACATTTCTCAGCGGACGCAAGCAACTATTTTTACCAGCTTGTATCCTATCGACGACTGTATGCGAAAGTTGAGAAGATCAACGAGACGGTAAGCTATATTTATACAGTATATGATAATTGTAGAGGAGTTTAATATTTGATTTTGATTTCAGAACAACTCGGTGCATATGATACTTGTTGATCCCGATGCTGAAGCCTGCAAAAAGAACATCAACATTGCCCTCATCGAGTCTGGATTGGTGCGCCGCTGCTACAGTCCTTAGATCCGGTAATATTATAAGATTATCTGCTAATTGAATAAGGCTATGAAATGGCCAAGTTTTTTGTTTGTTATGATTTCGTTAATTAACTTTGTTTGATAGGGAACCATTATGTTTTTGTTGCCAAATAAGCCATTTTTGTTATCAATCATAAAATGAAACAATTAAGATTGTGTTATGTTAAGGCAAACGCTGTCCTTCTGCATTTCTTTTATTTAGTTTACGTATAATAAAATACTAAGTTACATAAATCGTTAAATAAGTTGCTGTCTTTCTCTTGATTTATTTTTTGAAAATAAGACAAACGAAGACACACAAACTACCGTATGTAATTGTAATTGCAAAAAGATCTCGCTCGCAACTAAATATAGTATTGTTTGACAACAGAATGATGAAATTAAAAATTATAATTTGCAATAAATACATTATTTTAAAACTGAATCGTTATAACAATTCCCTATAAAAGACAACATTATCTATTAATTGTATGTGTTTTATGTATGTATGTATGTATGTTGGTGTGTGTATATATAGTCAATGTATGTTGCTTGTTGTTGTTACTGCTGCTGCTGCTGTTGTTGTTGTTGTTGGTAACCGTTGAAACGACGGCAACCTGAGGTTTCTTTATTTTGTTTTTTGAGGCTTTTCTACTACGTTGTGTGTGTGTGTGTGTGTGTGTTGTGTGTGACAGTGAGTGAAAAACTAATAGTTCAACTACTAATGCATTTCGTTAAATTTACTTTTTTTCTTCTTCATTTTTTGTTTAATAATATTGTTGTTGTTGTTCATCTTGTTGTTGCTTTCATATTGCAATGCGTATTTAAATATGCTATATAATCGCAATAATACATAATACTTCATAAAAGCTACGCGCATTAAATTTTCCTTTTTTCTTTTTGGTTTTTCTTTTTTTGGAATGCATAACGTAACGGTTTTCATTTTATATCATAAGTTTATGCACGTCTTTAAATGTTTAACTACAGGTGTCGCTGTGTGTGGGTGTGTGTGTTGTTGTTAGTAGTAGTAGTAGGTCCATAGGACTAACACCTAGGTAGCAATTCAAAAGTCTATTCACTTCGTAATCGTTACAATATCGTGGGCATAAAACTTACATGTAGATTTACTACTTATATTTGTATGTGTGTGTGAGTGTGTTAGTCTGTCAGTGTGTGTGTGTGTTTTCCCTATGGCTGTGTATGTGTGTGTGTGTGTGATATCTGTGTGACTGCTTTAACTCTCTGACTGCTGAAGTTAATCGTATAAGTTATTTATGTACTCATCTTTTTTTTTTTGGTTTTTAATTTTTCCTTTTTTTGTTTTCGATTCTTATATTAAAGTTCATCACAGTTAGCGGAGCTGAAATTATGAATAATTATTGAGGACATTGTTGTGTAATACGTTTTCTATCTCATTTTTCGTTTTCGCTTTTTTTGCATTTTGTTTGTTGTCATTTTCTACTAAATTGCAATTGCATATATACTTGTTTGTAGACTACCGTAAATTGATTCATCATTTTTTTTAGAGGGTTTTCTTCTTTTTTTGTTTTTTTTACTAATTATTATATACGCATGTGTGTGTGTGTCTGTGTACGTGAGTGTGTGTAACTGTGTCTGCGTTGCTTTTGTAATGTATGAGTGTGTATTGCTATTTGTTGTTGTTTATTATTATAATTATTATAATTGTTGTTGGGTTTGCAACCGCTACTCAGATGGTTGCCCGATGCATGATGCCGAATGGCGTGTTGATGATGCCTCAGTGTCATGGAGTGTTGCCCTCGAACAGAGCCCGAAACTCGCCGCTTCTGGGCCTCGGGAGACCCTCGCGAATCGTTTGCACCGGCTCAGTAATGCTCGACTCTGACCCATGCAGTAAATTCTCTTTGAGATCCATGTCACTACAATATAAATCAAATTTTATTTCAAATTAACATATCTGTTATTTCTATCATTTATCATTTGTGCACTCAAAATAATTTTAAAAATCACCATACATTTTATTTACATACATTTATTTACAAATTTGTTTATTATACGATAAAAGTAAATAAAATATTCAAAATTAAACTTAAAATATTAATCAACAAATAAATTATAATAATCTTTATATTACAAACTGAAAAGAAAAAGAGAAAGTATGTATTTATCTTAAAAAAGGGCGGATTTTCTTGAATCTTTAAATGACTTTCATGATCCATGGGCAATGCGTCCTAAATATAATAATGTTTATTTTATAAATGGAGGACAAATTTTCTCAAATTAAATTTTTTTTAAATTTTGGGCCAATTTAAATTGTATGGTGATTTTTTTGTAGGTACAATATATTCACAACTTACTCATCTTTGCAGTCATCGGCCTCGGCGGCCAATGCATTGACCACTGCCGTAATTTGATTTGATTCTGGATTGCTTAATTGTTCATCCTTTTGTTGCATGATATTTGGATTTTTACCGATCTTATTTAGACGTTCGGCAGCCACAGTTTCCATTGTTTTACGCATCAGCGGATACTGGTCCAGAACGCAATTGAAATGATCCACGCTCAATGAGAATAGATTGCAATAGGTTTCAGATCGCACGCTGGCCACACGACGCGCATTGGTCAGCAAACAGATCTCACCGAAGTAAGATCCATCCGATAATGAGGTGGCAACCTGTTTAATTCAAACATACAAATAAATTTAAATATTAAATTAAATATAAATATATCCTGTTAATGGGATAGGACATACCTCGCCGTTGGCCATGACAATATCCACAACGCCCTCCTGTATGAAGTACATCTTGGTACCGATCGTGCCCTCCTTTATGATAATATCACCTAAAATTCAGAAAATAATTTCAATTTAATTTTTGCTAACTAAGAATTAGGTCTTGTTAAAAATACCTGGTTGGAAAACTTCGTATTTCAGTTTGGTAACTACGTCAGAAACAAAATTCGAATCGGCATTAGCAAAAAAAGGCACTGACGCCACGAGGGATCTGCGAATAAATTGTACACATTATATAGTATAGATATGGAATATACAATTTCTAGTTTAATTATGTGATTTGTGTGATTGTTGTTGTTGGTTAATTAAACACTCAGCCTGATGATGCAATGTCTACAGATGCAGAAACTGACTGCTGTTCAGCTGCTGCTGCTTAAGGATTAAGGATCGCCCACCTGCAATTGTAGTTGATGACATCCTCGCGCAATTTCTCGCTCAACTCGCCAAGTATCAACTCTTCATCGAAGAATTTACCCTGGTACCGATGTTCGAAATATTCCGTAATGCGTTGCCGCATATCACGCGGCAATTTGCGATAGGCCATATACTCCTCCACCTGTTTGACCTTCTCGCGATATTGCCGTCTGCTGGAGTCCAAGCTCTGTATTAAATTGGTCGCATGACCAAGGAACAATGCATAACATGTGGCGCCCGATATCATCGATAGCATCGTCAGCCACATGTCCGTCAGTGACTGTGGTGGAAATCTAAAAAAAATTAACGAAAGATTTAGTTTTTTTTTTTTAATTGTAGCACTAAAGGTATTACTTATAATTATACCCGTCACTTAAAAAATAAGTAAAAGGGTATATTGTATTTGTTGAAATGTATGCAACAGGGAGAAGGAAGTATTTCCGAGTCGATATGTTCATGTCCGTCCGTCTGTGTGAGCGCCTAGATCTCAGAGACTATTAACGATATCTACTAACTTCAGCTTTCATCCTACTTAAGCGCAATAAGATCGGACAAATAGAAC
This sequence comes from Drosophila recens, assembly GCA_037043495.1. Taxonomy (NCBI): domain Eukaryota; kingdom Metazoa; phylum Arthropoda; class Insecta; order Diptera; family Drosophilidae; genus Drosophila; species Drosophila recens. The sequence goes on along the minus strand of JBAMBJ010001448.1, from coordinate 106,293 downwards.
GGTAATAATGGCTTTTTTTTAACAATAACGAAATTTCTTTTATTTGGTAAGTGTGAATTGGCTGATTTCAGTATTTAAGTTAATCGCCTAAAAGTATGCAACAATTTGTATTTGTATCCTATAGTCGGGAATTCGATCATAGCCCTTCCCGCTTGCTTTATTTTAAATTTGCGATAAAGAAAAATATTAAAAAAAAAAAAGTTTTAGATTTTGGAAAAGATTCGGTTAAAGTCATGAAGCTAAACTTTGGATTTTATCCAAAACGAAATATTTCTTAAAATTTGCTAAGTTTTTTATGACTTTAAAATTATATACGTTTAAAAATATTGCAAATTGTTTTTGAAAATTCATAACTAATATTTTGACACTGTTCCGAAATCAAACTAAAGTACAAATAAAGATACTAAAATAATCTACGTTTAATCACAAAGCAAAATAATTTTTTTTCGAATCCAACTGTTTTTTAAATTATGTTTAAAATAAATTAGTTACATGTTTTAAAAATAATATATTATTTACTTTTTTTAATAAGATATAAATAGAAGTTTAGTTAACTTTACCTGCCATAGCCTATGCACAGCATATGCGACATGGCCTTAAACAATGCCCATGAATACTGTTCCAGCCAATATGATTCCTGAATGACATAAAATTGTTATTATAAATAACAGGTTTATTGGAATAACTAAATATATAAAGCATACCTGTAATTCGTTGATGGATACCCAGGAATTAGATGGAAAACCCTGTAACATTGGCACTAAGAACTGTAGACAACCGCTCCAGTGTCCGATCAAGAGCATCATGCAAATCAAATTGAAGATCCTCATGAACACCGAGGCCATATTGAGGAACTGCAACCAGAGTTATCAATAAGAGTGCACATCAACGAATGGCCAGCACCGTACTGTCTACACATGTGTAAGTGTGTGTGTGTGTGTGTCTCTGTGTGTATGTATGCGTATGTGTGTGTGTTGTTGTACGTATTCGTGTTTTAGTGTAAGTGTCTTAAGCGGTATCCACAGTAATTTGTTTGTCGAACGTGTTGTGTTCGACAAAAGTTTGCATGTGGATATCTATGTTCGAAACAAAATTTGTTTTGAACATAGATATCCACATGTGAACTTTTGTCGAACACAACACGTTCGACAAACAAAATTCTACTGTGGAAACCCTGCTTTACAATTGTGAGTTTCACATTTAAAATACGACAAACCAAAATATTTTTTAATTTAACAAGAAGTGAAACCAAAATCAAATTCATTTAAACTTTTTTTTGTTTTTTGATTTTGGCTTTCAGGTGATCCGTTGATCATCATCATACAAAAATACGTACAAATAATTGCGTCAAATTTTCCAAAACGAAGCAACCAAAAAAATTAAATCAAACCACAGCCAGAAAAAAAAAACCATAATCAAATTAGAAAATTTTCAAAAAAAAAAAGGTAATAATTTGAGAATTGTATGTACTAAAGCAACAGCTGGCAGTTTATACTACTACAGTTATGCCAATAAATATGCAACGCTTGAGGAAAAGTTAGTTTAAGTATAAGCTGGCAGTTTGTTGCCCCGACACAATTTTAGCTGGCTCTAAAAATGCAGATAGAATAAAATTCGCTATCAATCAATTATAGAATTTGATAGTATAGACAGAAAAAATATAAATATATACGTATACTTAGATAATAATAAAAGTAATTGTAATTGTATGTGAGAGTCTAGTGTTAGGCAATACAACGGTGTAGTACAACCTGAGAGGCAATCAATCAAACCAGTTTCTACATTGTTTTTGTTTTTTGTTTTGTTTTGTTTTGTTTGTGCAAATCAGCTGCTATTATGGTACAAGTGCTCATCTTAACTTTTGCTCAATTCCAAAATAAGTAAATACTTAGCATGTATGGAAGTATGATAAATATACATATATTCAAATATGCTCACTAAGCCGTTCAAACGTTCAAATTCAAGTATTTCAAAGTATTTTACAACGAAAAGCATTTTTTTTTTGTATGTTTGTTTTGTTTTTGTTTTTTTTTTCAATTCTCAGTTGTTAGTTCTACGTTTTCTGTACAGAATATTAAAAACAAACCAACAAACGTAACGAAACGGAAACGATAAAGTGAAACCAAAATGGAGACAAAGAGAGAGAGAGAGAGAGAGAACAAGAAGTACGAGTAGGTTGAGTAAAATTGTTGCATTCAAGTTTTCAAGTATTTTTTTGGATTGTTGTTGTTGCTGTTGTATGTTTATGCGTGTTTTTTGTGAGCTAGTAAAAAATACGAGAAGTTGCCTGGATAAATTTGCAATCTTTAATACAGCTCATCGCTCGGTGCACGGATTCTTGGCCTTTTAATTTCACAGCTTACGAAAAGTGTCACGCGAATCTAGGCTGAAATCATTTTTTTTTTTTTTGTACAACAAAAGAAGAGAACCAACAAAGAACAGAAGAGAACCAAGGATAACAAAAGATACAGAACCCATAAACCATAACCAATATAAACAAATCAAAAACAAAAAATTAACGCAAATTAACAAATTTAAACACACAAATTATAAGAGTTTTTAATTGGAAAAAGTAGCAGAGTTGTAGTTAGTTAGATTTACAGTTGTACTAAGTAGTAGATAGTAGAATACAGTAGCGTAGAGTAGAGTAGAGTAGAGAGCAATAAAGCGCGCAGCATTAAAATGGCGCCAAAAACAAAAGCAAAAGCATTGATTACGATATCAATCAAACGTGTATTGTTGTTGTTGTTGTTGTTGTGACAGAAGCAAGTATATATATTTATATATTTATTTTATTTGTTGCAAGTTGTAAGCGAGCTTTTAGCATTTGCCCATTAAAGTATGCTATACAAAACGTTCAATTTGTATGTTGTACAGTGTTCGTGTTCGTTGTTCACCACATTTTTGAAAGCAACATTGCTCATGTTAATGTTGTTGAGAGTGTTTTATTATTGTGAACTGAGCAGGTGCAGCATTTTGGCCAAAAAAGCTAAGGCAAAAGCAACGTTTAAACAATTCGCAATCTTTGATTGGCATTTGGTATTTAGGCATGAGAGCGAGACAGAGACAGATAGATTGAGATTGAGTGGGAGAGGTGAATGTGTGTAGCGAGTTGTTGTTGTTGTTGTTTGTTTGTTGTTGTTGTAGTTGCTGCGTTATATACAATTCATCAATTGACTACAATATGGGGCGCTATTTTAAGACCATATCATTGATGTGTTTTTTTTTTGCTATTATTAATTTTGTTTTGTATTGCCGAGTGTTAAAGCAAAAAGCATTGAACAAACTAAGAACTGTCATTATTATATTTAACATGTACATGTGTTGTTGTTGTTTGTCATTCGCGTTGATTTGACTTTCAAAAACTTTATTACCCAAGTAATTTCGTCTTGATGCAATTCACAAAGCCGGGTTCATAACAAAAAGCAAATATGTTTTACTTACAAATAGTTTAGAAAAGAAAACTAAAGATAGCAAAAGGACTAGATCTAAAACTAAAACTAATCTTTGACTAAATAGTTAATTGAATCTAGACATGCTCATGCATGAAACCTACTTCTAAGCGAAGTAAATCGGACATAGATCGGACCTGATTATATATACAATAGACTCGGAAAAAGTTATATCTAACTTAAAACCCACACCTAGTGAAGTGCATAAAAACTAGCTTCGATTTGACCGAAGTACAGATACATACATGATTTTTTTTATATTATTATTATTATTATTATGTTTTAAAATCAAGAACATATGTATGTATATCAATCAATCAATATGTATATAAAAAGGCAGTCTTAGAAAATTTACAGAATGTATGTACGAACGAACATTAAAATCAAGCAAACATGATCAACGAACAATCGAACGAACCAACGAACGAACGAACGAACGAAATATGCACTAAAACTCAATTTAATTTTGGTTTAATCATATCTCAAATGTGAGCTATGTTCCACCAATTAATTATACATAACTATAATGTCAATCAATCAAGGCTTTTTGTTTTTGTTTATCAAAAATTGAATTTGTATTTTTTTTTTAAGAGTGTTGATTTTTTTTTGTTTTGTTTTGATAATTCTTAATAATTTTAAAGATGTTTTTGTTTGTTTTGGTTGTTACCTTGAGAATTAGGTTGCTTTTTGTTAAGCCATCTTTGTCTTTTTTGTGCAGTCTCCCTCTGCGATCAGCACTTTTTTTCTGTAGATTCTGCAGAATCTAAAAACCATATATATACACAGGTATTTTAGGCCCTCATGATTTCTAAGTTTGTTTGTTTGTTAATTTATATATTTTGCTGTTTGTTGTTTGTTTTTGTTTTGTTTCTTAGTCTGATTTCGATATTGTTTTAAGAATGCGAGGCGTAAATGTCATCCAAATTCTTCAATTTCTATACATATTTGGTTTCTTTTCAAAAATAAATACATGTTTGCTATGTATTTATATAATCTTAAAACAATAAACAGAGTCCAAGTTGAGGTTTCTGTTGTACTTTTTATTTGACTTCAAAATTTACTTTTTTTAATATTTTGGGTGACGTTGCGCAAAAATGTGTTTAAATTTTTTTGGTATTGTAGTTGTTGTTGTGGAGAAAAAGCATTTTTGAACACTTGAAAATGTTTGAAATGTTTCTCAGTTGTGGTACTTCGACTTGGGAAAAAGACTCCAAAGAATTTTTGTACATAGTGCAATGAAAATTTTTACCTTTTGGAGTGCATCAAAAGACAGCAAGAAATCAACAACAAAAGAACATGAAATTCCATAAGAAAACGATATGTTTTAAAGTAACTTGAAACGAAAGGATCGACCAACAGAATAGAATATACATATGTGAAAGAAAGCAACTTAAAAGAAGATCACTTACTTCCCCGATTAAAGCAAAGCGGTCGCGATATTGTGAATAATGTACGAATACGAAAATTTGGAACGAAACGAATCGCAAACGAATCGCGAGCGAGTTGAAAGATGTTGTGTGTGAGGTGTTGTTGTCATATATATTTAGATTATTTAGATTGTATTGATCTTGTTGTGGCCAGCAAAGAGAGAGAGGCATAAGAGGAGGAGTTGGACGTGAACATGGACGTGGGCTTGGGGCTTTGGAGGCGCAACGCAATCCAACGCAACACAAGTTGTAAATAACAAATATATTTGGCGGAAAAAGTACAAATTTACTTTATGGAACATTTACAAAAAAACTGGTTGGGCTTTTATCTGTACAGCATTGCGGGAAATTTGGACGCATATAAAATCGGTACATATAGTACATTAATAAGTATAGGTAGGTATATAATCAAGATAAACGAAAATCATAAACACAACGTAAAGAGTGAAATTAAAGATACAGAGTATAAGATCCATATAACAACTGAATATTATTTATGTGTTGTAGTTTGAACATTTTGCGCGCCAATAAACTATATATATTTCTTTAGCTTTCGATATGTATGTATGAGAGAAGAGTGAGCACTTTGAACTATATAGACAACTCTGACCACTGCTTTTATTACTGACTGTACTGTACTAAGCCTAATAAACCCAGACCTAGGCTCTGTTGATCTGTTGTGTAGAAAATGTATTTGCAGCAATGATTATACGTCGATCTTAAGGTCAAACAATTTTGTAGCAAAATCATAACTGATTCGATTCAAAGGAATATTGTTAACTAAACTGAACGAATGGACGAAATTGAAATCGAAATCGAAATTCAATATCAAATATTAAGTATATTATTATTAAATATATGAAAAGAAAACAAAATATATACATATAAAATATTGTATATAGTATATGTATATATTTTCATACAAGTAAGGCAAAGAATAATTGTAAGAAGTGTTGACGTAAATTGAACCGTGTACTTACATAGACCTCCTCCCATTGCGATACGTAGCGCACGAGACGCGAGAGACGCAGCAGGCGAACTAGGGAAAGTAATTTAGCTAGACGAAGGATGCGCAGAGCGCGTCCCGCATGCAAGATTTGAAAAGAATCAGAGAAATCCTGCAATTTCATAATCTTAATCAAAATGTTGCGTACTGTCTTTTAAAAAACAAAATAACTTACTTGATTGAAAATTAAAAATATATAATCTAATGGTATCGACGAAATCAAATCGAGAAAAAACCAGGTTCTTAAATAGTGTTTAGCTATAAGCTTTGGATCCAATATTACTTGTTCAGCGTTGTCTTGTTGCATAATTCCTGTAATTGCAAAATACAAATTGTTGTTGTTAGACAAACTGAAAACAATTATTTTTGTATGGTTTGTTAAATTATCACATGAAATATTCCACTTAACGTTTGAGACGTTTAAGGTTGACTGTTACATTACCTGTTCTAAAATTGACTACAATATCTATTAAAAAAATAGTATCACTTAGGCAGTTGAAGGCAATCCATCGTGTGCTCAGATCATCGTTGAAGAATGATATTGCGACTGGCAGGATAATAAGATTTGCTACTAATAATAAAAGCATGCAAAGGTCCCAGTAAAACCTGTCAAAAAATACAAAAATATAATATAGATAAGTCCAAATATTTTATATTACAATCATTACCTGAATGAACTGCACGGGTGTATGACCCAATGTCCGGAAGTTTTCTGACGTATGCGCTCTTTGACCAAAGCCTTGCGGCTGCCAAATAATTTCATGGCCAGACGATTGTCTGTCGGCTGGAACCATGATTGCAATTGACTTTTTAGGAAATTCGCCGAGACTTTTTCCGAGACTATCGGTATGTTGGGCATTGGCTCCTCTTTCGGAGTGCCGTACAACGACACATCATCAAAGTGTACCTGCAGATGGGTAAAATAAAAAAAAACATAGCATTTAGTTATAAACAGATTCACAGCTGCGACAGCTGCCTCGATTATTAAGTCTGAGTCTGAGTTAACTGCCAATTTACTCAAACACCGTGTAATGAGTGCACTATATATGTAAGTGGTAATTGGCACTAAATGGATGACTAATGAGTGAATGGGTAAAGATGATGTCTCTGATCTAAGTTTTATGCATGATTTGTGGAGTTCCCTGTTCTAAAAGTATTAAATAAAACCTTTGCTCTTGCCATTTCGGTTCCTTGGTCGCATATTAGCAGTGCCTCATCATCGAAAGCGGTGACCAGCGAGTCGGTGCAGGTGTTTTCAAATGAAATCCGCAAGTCGTTCTCATTCACATTCAAAACGGAGCAATATGAGCAGCGTACTGATTCCTCGCTATCGCCGTTCAGCAAACTGAAATAATATTAATACAATTTATTTAAAAACAACGTCATTTCTTAATCATTCAAATAATCTTTTAATCGATTTGCGGTTAGGCAATTGTTTTGACTAAAAAAATAAATAAATTACAAATTGAACAAATTTATTTTTTCTATTTTTTTTATTTTAATAATTGTTAGACCCTGTACTTAGTTTTTATTATTGTTGATTTTGGTGCCTTAAACCAATTAAGATTCAGTGGATTTCACAATTTCTTAAAAAACACGATATACCCTGAACCAGTCTCTATACAAAATTATTTTGTGTTGGTAAAATTTTCATTTAAAGATAAATAATCCAATATTTGAAATAAAAATACAAAATTTAAAAATGTTAATAAATTTCACTAAAATAAACAATATACCCTGACAGTAACAAATATTTTGACTGGGTAAAATTTTTCGTTTATGCAAAAATAATTATTTCAAAATTAAAAATAAATCTTAAAATATTGCAATAAATACAAACATAAATAAATAATATACCCTGTACCAGTCTCTATCTCTATCAAAAAATATTTTGTCTGCGTCAAATTTTTCTCGTTTTTTAAATAAATATTAAAATATTTTAATTTTCAATAAATATTGAAATATTCCAATTTTCAGTAAATAATGAAAAGTTGTGATTGCTGATATCGATCCGTTCATACATACAGAGTATAAAAAGAACTAATTGAATTTTGTATTTTGTCTAAACAATTACTTGACTCACTGTATTTACACTTCTATACATAAATATGTATAAGGCAAGCACAAGTGAAAGTATGTTTATGTTGTATGTCGGGTATTTTTTTTTTGTATTTTATTCCGTTGTTTAATTGATGCACACGCACTTGATCCGAGCTGTATCCAGATCTCACCTTGCGGTGTTCGGTGATTGTCAAGGTCTTCTCCGGCGACGACGCTATCAACAACAACAACCACAACAACAACACTGTCTCTGATCGTTGCGGAAATGTTGCCCTATTGGCACACGAAATCGCGTGGTGTGTGTGCTCCGATCTCGGATCTCGGATCTCAGCTTGATGGTATGCCTATTGTTTGACAAAGCACTATTACAGTCTATAATGTTTCTTTCTTTATGTACTCGGTATTATTATTTATTTATTTATTTGATTATATTTAAATTTATTTTGTTAATCTGCTCACTCCACACACTGTTCTCGATTCCCCTTCGCACTCAATTGAGTGTAGTTTTTAAATGGGGAAAGCTTCGTTTTAATTAAGCCTGATGAAGCTGATTTAATTTAATCTTCACTTGGATTAGACTAATGAATTTATAACAATTTCATGATTAATTTCTTTGTAATGGGAATACAAAATAGAAATGTGGCAAATCACTACAGAAATCGCTGAATGGGCAAAAACCACAAGTGCGAACCAAGCATTTTACAAAGTTATCACGATCGATGGTGGTTGTCCATATGTGTACAGGGTGACCAGAAAAAACGGAGACAAACTTTAATATGTCCGTAAGCCAAAGGATTGTTACCGGATTTAATGAAATGTTATTTTATCGTATTCTCCATTCTTTTTTGTACTAGTCACAACATTTTTTATCCATTGCTGTTAAATTTTCCTGTGGTTTCAGAATGTCAAGTAAACGTTGTGCAATTTTAGAGCTGTTTCATCAAGAAAAACGTCAAATGTGAATTTGTTCGTTTGCTCGAGGTGCCTAGGTAGACTGTGTCCAAGACCACCCGCCACTTTAATGAGATTGACCATGAAGGCTATCGTCCGGGAAGAGGAAAAAAAAGCACCGTCAATACTTCTGCCAATCGTCAAATCATTCGAAAGCGGGTGATGCGAAATCCGAGGGTCTCCATGAGGAAAATTGCCCGTGAGACCGGAATGAAACGTGGTGATTCTGTTTGGTAAATGGCGAAGAAGCACCTTGGACTTAAGCCGTACAAGCTCAAAAAATTTCAGATCCTCACGGATGAAAACAAGCGCGTGCGACTGCAAAGATGCCACCAACTCAAGCGTCGGGCCGCAGGTCAGCGATAGGTGCGCGTCCTTCTCACGGATGAGAAGCTGGTAACCGTCGAGCAGGCTCACAACCACTAAACTGCAGGATCTGGTCCGCCGAACCTTCGGGTACGTCGGCCATTGTCAAACATCGCCAAAATCCGAAGTCCGTTATGGTCTAGGGCGGCATTTGCGCCAGCGGCAAGAAACCCCTGGTTTTCGTGGATCAAGGGGTTAAAAGAAACCAAGAAGTGTACCGCCACGATATTCTCGACGCCGTGGTAATTCCTTGGGCCCAACTGCACTTCGGCGATGCGGACTGGACTTTTCAACAGGACTCTGGCCGGCTCACAAGGCGAAAATGACGCAAGACTGGTGCAAAACCCATTTTCCGGACTTCATCTCGTCTGCTGAATGGCCACCCTACTCGCCGGATCTCAACCGACGATGGACTACAGCGTGTGGTCGATATTGGAGGCCAGGACCTGTGCTAAGCCTCACAAAAGTTTGGAGGCGCTGATGCAATCGCTGCTCTTGGAATGGAACCGACTGTCTCCCGAGGACCTGCGGCCCATGGCCTACAATTTTAAATCACGTTTGGACCTGTGCATGGCAGCTGGAGGAGACCATTTCGAAACCGGCTGAGAATCTTACTACTAGTGATCCACTTTATCGTTACTAATTGTTGCTTTGCTAAATTTCTCTCGTTTAGTAAAATTATAGTTTAAAATGTTTGTCTCCGTTATTTCTGGTCACCCTGTATATATGTAAATAATTTATATATAGAGCACACACACACACTCACACACTGCCTATCAAATAACAATATGTATGCAGCGTTATATTATTGTTTAACTCGAACAGTTTTCGGTTTTGATTGCGCTTTTAATTGTGGTTTTGTATACAATCTGCCAGTTCGAAACTTGAAACGTGTTCAAACAGCTGTTTTTTTCTTTTTCTTACTGTTATCGTTAGTCGTGTTTGTTATGCATAGTATAAATAAATACTTTATTACTTGAAGCACCAAGTTCTGACTCCATATAGACCGTAATTTATCTTTGGCAAGTTATTTACATGCGCGCCAACCGAGCGCAACTATTTGGCGGCGACTATCGAAATGCGCGCAGCCAACGAACGCCGGCAAACACTCCGAACACTCCGAATGCCAAGCAGACAGTCCGAAAATATTACGTTTCCGAATTGCCGTCGTCGTCGTTTGTCGCTTGTCGTGAGCGTCCTCCAATCGGTCGCTCGTTCGGTTTGTTTTGTTTGGCTTGTTGATTGGTTTACAGTTATGCTCGCTTGTTTGTTACCTCGACTTTCAATTTGCGACAATCGATTGCAAACCCGGGGCAAGATCGAGATCGCGCGATACCGAAAAGGGAATTTCGCGCGTAATTAGATAATTGATCAAAGCGACACTCGAAGACTCAAACTCAAGCTGTACTTTTGTTGTTGTTTTTATTTTTGTTGCTGATTTCTTTTTACATTGTTTGCCTTTAATTCAGCAGCTTTTTTATGTGATTTTATTTTTTGAGTCTTGCTTTTTTTTTGTTTTTGTAAGTTAATTTAGATTTTACTCAGCGCTGTTTTGAAGCTGTTGCCGAGGCGACTTGATAACCTGTTCTGAGGAACTCGCGATGCTGTTGCACAATAAATAAATAAAACAATATTTGTTGTGTTGTGCTGCGTTGCTTTTTAATTGATTTTGCGACGAGTTCAGCGTCGCGACGCAGCAAATTATACACAGACTATAATTTGTTGATATTCTTCAAAAAATTGACGCCAATAAAAGCACACAAAAAAAACTATCAGCGTAAAATTACCTCTAGATTTTATGTAAATGAATTGGTCTAACGGGTCTGGGTCTGGGTCTACCGGGTAGAGAGAGAGGCGAACGACAACGACACGCCAGACAGACAGACAACGCGATATTGAAGAGACGGAACGGATCGACACTGAAGTGAGGTGAGACTCCGTTACCTCAAGTAACAATCTAGTGCAATCTATTATAGATTTTTTTTTAAACGAACTTAGTCACTGGGGAAGCGAAACTATTATGATAATGATGCCGGGAGTTTTCCGCGTCAAGAGCACAATCAACACATTTCCCAAACCGTTTTCACGGTCACTGCATCACTTTTCAGAGCAACTGTCGATTGATTGATCGATCTATCAATCTATCGCGATGTGCACTACTTTTCGGATTCAACGCTAAGTATCGATTAGGCGATATTCGGATTCGTAGTTCGATAACTTGCTAAATCGATCCTGCTAACCGTTTTATTTTTAAACATATGAAGTTGACTGGTCGCGGGTTGGAAGCTCATTACGCGGCCATTCCCTGACCAGAGTAACTCCCAGACTCAACTCAGACTCAGACGCCGACGCTGATGCCGACGATGCTGATGGCAATATGCAAATGTGGCTCGATAAGCGGCTAACAAAAACCGGTAAAAAGCCTCAGCAACAACAAGAACAACGACTTCGTCGCAAAATCGCTTTGCATGCGTAATTCGCAAGCGGGGATTTCGACTTGGTAACTGGTTAACGATAGTGATAAGAATTGTAAAGCAAGGTAAGGTTGAAATGTAAATTTGGGGGAAAACATCGCGGTCGATGTACGTCGATGTTTTCTCAATGAATATCGATGTTTAATAAAAATTACCTATGGTTCAACATTATTCTGATAGAGTTCTGATAGAGAATAAACCCTTTTATAGCAACAGTCTGCAACAATTTCCCACACCGATAGTACAAAAATGGCATTAATGCATCTATAGCTTTAAAAATAGGAAACCTTTCGCAGCATAAACTAAGTTCCGTAACGAACTAAGTTCTGGATTGTAGATCATCTTTATAAGGACTGTATTTAATCCATCAAATAAACTAAACTTTGTGTGTAGAACTTGGCCAAATCTTCTTTTAAAGTAAGTACAGGGTCTATTTCAGTCGGTATCTCTCGACTGTAGTCTATTCTACTAGTTTAACATCCCTTAGGGCTCGCGCACACTACAGCTAAAACAGGAGAGGCAAGCGGAACTGAAATCTGATTTTTAGCTCAGAGCTTTTTTCTGCCGGCAAGCAGAAAGTTTAGAACATAAGTCAGCTTTTAGCTCCTAATTCAACTATAGTGTGCGCGAGGCCTAAAATAAGGTAAAGTAAAGTAAGGTGAGGTAAAGTGGACTCACCGCTCGCCGAGCTTGCTCTTGTGCCTGCGTATGTGGCGTCGGTTGAAGCTGTTGGTGCACGATGTGGACGTTGGCCTTGCCGGCGGATGATGTACACCAAAGTTGTGAAGTTGCAACGATTTGAGTGTTGCCGGCGCTGTCGATGCTTGACCAGCACCGCCGAATCCGTGTGCGTGCGCGTGTCCGTGTCCCTGTCCTTGTCCGTGTCCCAGGACACCAGCACTGGCTACTGTGATGGTCGACTCACCCACAGCCTCATTGGCCGCCTCGGAGCCCTGCTGTGAGCCGTTGCTGGACGAGTGATGGGTGTAATCCGTGGGCGCACTTAGTTGGCGATTGAACTCGGCCTTGCGACGCGTGAGATCGGTGAGGCAATATTTGTTCAGATGGCCGTTGCTGGAGACGGAGCTCTTGGGCGATGATGCCAGATGGTGTTGTGTATAGGCGGCGTGTCCTTGACCTTGTCCTTGTCCGTGACTGTGGGCATGTAGCTTGTGGCACGAATTGCTGCTAACGCTTAGCTTATTGCCGGCGTTGTGCAGCAAATTGTTGCAGTTCTTGCCGCTGATCTTGGCCGCCAGCGAGTGCGGCACCGGCGGACTTTTGCCCGTTGTCGGTATGGTGTTGCTGCCCCCGCGATACTCCTCCTTATCTCCGTCACCGGTTTCACTGCGAACCGACGCCCGATACGCCGGAAATGTCTTCGTCTTGCTCTTTAGCGATCCGTTAAGCAGCAACTGCTGCTGTCGGGCAGCAACTGCCGATAACGCCGGCAACTGTTGCTGCTGCTGTTGTTGCTGACGTGCTGATGACGAGGATGAGGATGAGCAGCCAGGTGCTGAAACAGATGCCGCCACGGGATTCGATTGTGGCTGCAACGAATGCTTCTTCTCCACCAGATACAAGTTCAAATACTTATCACCCGGATGCAGTGAATTATCCGACACAGCGTTCGACTTGGAAATGATTTGGCCCTTCTTCTTGGCCGTGCGCGTTTTCAGCGATAGATTGCGCAGCTTCTTGGACTGCTCCTTGATCTTGTTGGTACGCAGAAACGACGGACTGTTGGCAATGCACTTGAAGATGTAGGTTTGATTCACCAACTGCTGCTTGTCGCTGCCCGTGTCGTAGTCGCTGTTCAGATTGAGGTTGAGATTGGTAAAATGCGGCTCCGACAGCTGCTGTTCGCTGTAGTGGCTCTTGAGTAGACCGCCGGCTGTTGAGGCGACCGAAGCGATCGTCGCCTGCTCCTCGGAGGATGCACCTGGTGCTGCACTCAAACTGCGCGTATACTCGTGACAGGCATCGTAGAGTGCGGAATGGCCGCCAGTGCTGCTCACGCTCTGCGTGCCACAACTGACTGGACTGTGGCTGTCGAGCAATCGCAATCCGCTGCGACTGCCACTGTCGCAGGAGTTCTGCTTGGAGATGCCGCTGGATAATCGACTGCTGCTGCGCGGCCGCTGGCCCCTTGGCTCATCGCCTCTCAGCAGCGAGACGCTGTCACCGTCGCCACCGTAAGCCTCAGCCTCGTGATCGCGCTCTCTCTCCCTGTCCCGTTCCCTTTCCCGATCTCTATCACGATCTCTGTCACGATCACGTTCACGATCCCGTTCGGTTCGTCGACCAACTGCTAGCGAGATGCCGCTGCTGCAACTGTGCTGATCAGCCGCTGGACTGGGACTGGGACTTTGCCTCACCGATGAGGACGAGTGCGAGTGTATGGGTATTGGCCCAGTCGAGCCAGCTGGAGTTGTTGTGCCCGCCTGTGCGTAGCTGAGGCTGATCAGCGACTGTCGCACCAAATGCTGATGCGAATGCGAGTGTCGTTGTTGATGTTGCTGCTGCTGATTTAGCTGCAGATGTTGCTGCTGCTGTTGATGCTGCTGCTGCTGCTGATCGTCGGGGTACAAGTTGTCTCGGCTAGCGCTACAAGAGGCACAGAGACAAGAATGAGAACCGGGTAAATGATACAGAATGAATGGCAATAGTTGCCGGCAAACACATAAATTTATCTATTTGAAAATTGGCAAAAAAAAAAAGAAAACAGAAACACACACAAATGTGCAGCGGATCGGGTTGGATACGGGAATGGTGTATAGAGTGGACAGAGGCTACGCTAAAGTGAGCAGGAAACGGTGTGTGAGAGACAAGCAAATAAACAAAAGATCTTGTTAATTATAAATATTGATTGTGCAATTGTGTGAGTATATATTCTCTGGACTGGAGCGGGGAAGAGAACAGAGGCTTGAGACTGTAAATGTGGCTCAATGTGAGTTCATCATAAGTGCTGGATATATATACAATTTATACACAAGTAATCGTATTTTTATAGCAATAGAGATATATATACAATGGGATAGACAGTCAAGAGCAGCCGACATGCTCATCTGCTTTTGATCGCGCGAAAAATTGAACTAAATTAATGTATAGAAACACGCATGGCATTTAGCTACAGATAGAGATAGAGATACAGATACAGATACAGTTAGATATAGAGATACTTGTTGAGATACAGCTGCAAACCAAGTATGTACAAAACGTTGGCCGCACATTGTGCAAATATCTAAGATATATAGCTACATATGATTCCCAATATTTTCCACCCTCACACAACCTGAACGGAAGTGCTCTAAATCAAATTTCCCTAAAAGCAAACTGATAAGATAAGAATCGCAGCAGATTGTGTCGCACATTAATTTGTTCGACATGCCCCCGTGTCACACAAAATATACTATTGATTGTACGAATTTACGATAACTGACTAAACTGAAAATTGAATGAAAATGAAAATAAAAAAGACTGTACTATTTAAAGAAATTGTTTGCTTTTGAATATTGTATCTCAATTTTTTGCTTTGAGCTTTTAAAGAAAAATTGTCTATCTTTCTTAAAAAAAATGATACAAAATCTATAAATTTTGTTGTTTTTTTTTTTTATTCTATGCTTATACATATTCAAAAAGTAATCTTTATCTTTAAAATTGTCGCCAATTCTGGTGAATCCAAGATTTAAAAACAAAATTTCGGTACATATTAGTTAAAAGCGATGAGGATTTTTTTTTATTATGTGTATATACTTAATCAAATATTTTTATATTTATATGACAGTATATGACAGTATACAAATTTTTATGTTAAATTGTTACCAAGTCTGGTAAATCCAACCGTTTTAAATAATAAAACATTTAATTATAAGAAATCATAAATTCTTTATAATGTATGCAATAACCTACGTTTCCTTAAAGTTCAACTTCTAAATTCAACCGGGCTCTCTAATCTTTCACGTATTTTATGAAGTAAATTTCCTTTCATAATCCTTGACTATGAACTGGTAATTCCTTGTTGATTGTTATGCAAATGGAACATTTGCAAAGCTGTAAGGTCGAATGGTAGTTAGAGCCTTAATAAATTTGCATATATTATCGTTATGCACCGTTACATTTTCAAGGGCAAATTCTGGACAATGCAAATAGGGCTGAGCACACTGTGCGCACTGAAACGTGAGGTGGCTACTCTCGTATTGTTAAAAAGAATGTACAAATATGTATAATTGGGTGTCCCTTATTTGGTCAAAGTCAATATTTTTAAACGCATACGGGCTAGTTCTGTTCATTAGGTCCTAAAGCACTCAGGAATAAATTTTCACCTCAATCGAGTATGATAACCCGTGCCGACTTGGATCGGAAAATTTCAAAATTATATGGGACAAAAAAATTTTTTTTTATTTTTTAATTTTTTATTTTTTTATTTTGTTTATTAGGTCCTAAAGAACTCAAAACCAAGTTTTCACTTGATCGGAGTACGATAACCCATTCAAACTTGCATTGAAACATCAAAAACAGTGTTTTTACACTGATTATACATTTTTCGATGATTTTTCATGTTTCAAAGCAAATTTGAATGGGTTATCGTACTCCGATCAAGGTGAAAACTTGGTTTTGAGTTCTTTAGGACCTAATAAACAAAATAAAAAATAAAAAATTAAAAAATAAAAAAAAATTTTTTTGTCCCATATAATTTTGAAATTTTCCGATCCAAAGTCGGCACGGTTTATACTAGATTGAGGTGAAAAATTTATTCCTGAGTACTTTAGGACCTAATGAACAGAACTACTCCGTATGCTTTAAAAATATTGACTTTGACCAAATAAGGACACCCTAGTATACATACATATACATACTATACATATATATTGTGCATATTTTTCAAAAATATTCGAACAAAAGAAAGAACAATTCAAATGCTCCTCTAATAAGTAGTATATGTGATATCAGTGTGCGTGCACAACAATATCAATGTGTGTATGTATATGTGTATACAAATTGTATCTCGTGGTGTCAATGGTGCCAGTGGTGCTGCCCATGGATTCAGCTTCAGTCGCAATCTCAACTCGTTTGGCACGCAAACGAAACGGACACATTTATTTGTAGTTTACATTTTTATTTCTGTTATTTTTTTGTTTATTTGTTTAGGAAAAGTGTCAACAAATTCAAATGTTTTATTTGTATAGATTCTAACCACATGTGTGTGCAATTTGAGTGCAAAAATCGAACCGCTGAGCAAACCAAAATCAATTTCACTCAATTAAATGCTCACGACATGCAGCATTCACAATTCACTATTCACCATTCATTAGGCAGCAAATGCAATTATCTCAATTTGAATTTGAATTCGTATTTGAATTTGTATTTGAACTCGAAATTTGTATTTGAGTTTGTGCAAACAGTATGCCAGAAATGGCAAATATTTGCGCACGTAATGTGCATTAGCAAAATGACTGTGCATTTGGTTTTTGGCGCACGAAAGCCCTTCAAAGATACAGATACAACGAGAGGTACAGCAATGGATACAAATACAGATACATTTACAGATATGCTGCATTAATCTGCTTTCAAGTCAAACTGAAATCAAAACGAAGGCTTTGACAGTTTATGTTTTTTTTATACCCTGGCAGATGGTAATATAATATATTATTAAAAGTTACAAAATATGCATATAAATATGTATGTATGTATACTTGATAAAAAGAGCTGAGTCGATATACCATTGACCTTTGACAGACTGATCTCTTAAATTCCAATTCATCTTAAAGAATCTTAGGATTTATTGCGAAATACAATTTATGAATCCTTAATAAAAGAACAGCATTTTGTTTTTGTTTTTTAGGTATCTCAACCTTTCTTAATATGCATAATTTGTTGCCTGATGAACAAATTTAATTAAATTATGTCCACTATATCATATAGCAATAGTTAGAATATCAACCATAAGTATACAAAAATTAGATATCTCAACTAAACTCGCAGATTGTATATTTGGTATTCTCTCATACATTTTTAACAGATTTGGTTACAATTTACTATATCATAAAACTCTTATAAAAGTGCAAGAGTATTCCCAATTCGGCGAGCAAAAGATAATCTATCTTTCTTTCTTGTTTTTCATACGAATTTTTTTATTGACAATTTTTATTATGTATTTTTCATTTGGGCTTTGAGTGCTCGAATTTCGTGTCTCAAGTGTTGCGGACAAAAAAAAAAGTTGTTAGGCCTGAAGCCGCATCCGGATCAAGAGCAAACGAAATGGCAGGGCCAATAGGACTGTCCACAGTCCAATCCGTCCCACCTTAGCCAGATAATTGTATTGAGTGCGGCCTGCTCCAATGTCAACTTTGGCGCATTGGAGACACTACTCGAGTGGGGACCCTTCACATTTGAGCACGTGCTTGCATCCTCGGGGCAATCGGATTTGTCATTTGCTGTTCGTTGTGATGATTGTGGTCAGGGACACACAAAGGGAGAGGGAGAGGGAGGGAGTCTGTCAGGTCTTGCGTCAGAGTGAGAAGTAAGTCCCCCCCTTTTAAATACAATACGACTCAATTATTAATTCAAAAGCCAATTGAAGGCATTAAGCGTAAATTCGAGAAGCGTAATTGCGACTGGTCGCTGCTGCTGCTGCGGTTGCATTCCATTTCGTTTATCGAAATTATATCAATTTTACAGCGGCATGTGCAATCCACGAGGCGGCCTCTATATGTGCCATATATAATGTGGGTACATACGAGGTTAGTTTGAAAAGTACCCAAAATGCCTTAAAATAGTCTTACTAGTCTTACTATGTCGTTTCTATTATTATATTAATTTAGAAATAATGCTAACTATATGTTGCACTTAAATGTACAAATTATTTAAGCTCAATTATTCGATTATATCTTTGTCTTTACAAATTTTAGATATAATTAGGGTATTCAGAAACTCTAATATTTGTGTTATGTGGCAAAGTGTTATATGTTGTAATGACAACAAACACACAGAAAATAGATTATCACAAAAAACATGCCCTGGGATATGTATAAAAAATTCGCCAAAAAAAACATTTTTAATCTTTTTTCTGTGTGTTTGTTGTCATTACAACATATAACACTTTGCCACATAACACAAATATTAGAGTTTCTGAATACCCTAAATGTTTAATTTGAATTTTTCTGTTACAATCATCCTCAAAAGAATCTTCAAAGTTATTATAGAATACTATAAGATTCTTTCTTAAATAAAAACTTATTCCGACGCCCTTGATTTTATCTAAGATATATTTTTAAAATTTACATAAATTTCTAACTATACATCATAATATAATCAAAAGCTATCAAACACCATAACTAGAAATTGAAAAAATTAGCCTTATTCATCGTAATTTTACTTAATTAAACCTGATATTATTGCACTTGTATTTCTCTATAGTAGTATATCGCTAACTTCTCTAACTGCCCTCGCATAGCTGTACAGTAGCCCAGTTTCGGGCATGAATTTAACGAAGAAACCGCAAACCAATTGCTCTAATTTTAGCAAAGATATTCATAAGTCTATTATTATTTATGTAGGTCTTGAACTTTGCCACATTTTGCAGAGAAGAATATTGTGCAACATTTCGCATCTATTTTTAAACAATTGTGCAAATTGATTTGTTAACTGCAGTAAAGAAAATAAATATATATACCATATATCGCAAATGCAAATTGTTATGTAAATATAAATGTATTGTAAATGAAACAAACAAATTAAGTAAATGAAAATCAGAGCTAAACATGCCACTCAATTTTCATTTGTACAAATATTTTCAATGTGCCGATCTGTGAGTCTGTCTCTGTCTCTAATTAAAAGTCGATTTCGAATCAACGCAATTTTCATAATTGATAATTTAATTAGCTATAGAAGATATCTGTATACTGGTAGTGTTATCTTACGTTACATATGATACCATAGTTGTTTAATTAGATGAAACCGGTTTTTAGGGCACACAAAGGATCAATCAGTTAAATTAACCATTGTCAAGTTATTCTGAGATAATTAATTGAAATTTTCGGTTATTTTGCTACAATACAATAGGTATAATAGACTTGGTTTTATAAAAAGAGACATCAGTTATTTTTGACAGAACTGGACATTAATTGCGACAGCCTATTTGACATTTTTCGGACATCACACGAAATGTGTATAATTGTGTATATTGAGTTGAAAGTAAATGAATTAACGTCATGCCAATTCAAAATTAATGTCATTGATCTTAAAATTAAATTACTGTGAAATATAGAAATCTAACGTATGTATTTATTGCTGAAACAGACAACAGGGAGCAGGGCGAGGAGCAAGCAAGCTTTAAATACGAGTAATTATTTGATTTAAGCAATGAATTTTAGCATTTTTCAGGGGTATTACGAGGTTCATTGGCATTCGCATTGGCAAGGGGACACAATTAATAAACATTTTAATGCAAATCAAACTGTACAGATGAAGAAGATAAAAGTTAAATGTAAAGATAGCAGAGTGTGTCATACAACTATTAATTGCACAATTAGTTAATTTTTAAGAGAAATGTATTGCTTTTAATTTAATTTGAAAGTAGCTTGCAAGGGGCTAAGAGGAAGAGAGCGTTTTAATAGCATAAAAATGTGTTGTGGGACGTTCTGTAGCAAGTACATAAGTAGTAGTAGTATTATTAGTAGTAGATTTAGCAGTATAGTAGTAGTTTTTTTAGTAGTAGTAGTAGTTGAAAGGAAGAGATTGACTATTTCAAATTGTCAGTACCTTCACTGATGATGTCAGTACAGTAGTACGCAAAATTAGCTTCCACAGCGAATTACTTTTTTATGAGACTTAATCGTTATTATTTTTAACGTTGATTCTTTGGATTTCGGTTTCGTATACGATTTCACTTTGTTTCTTAGGTTTTTTTGGCGCCAAACTTGTTATGATTGCGCCTCTGTTTTTTATTTTTTGTATATTGTAATTGTTTTTTATTTTTTTTGTACTTTTAAGCAAGTTTTCTGTAAAAACAACAACAACAGTGACAAACATATATTTAAATGTACATATATACTTGAAACGAACCGAAACAAACTGAGATTTGTAATGAAACAATATAGGAAATAAACTAAAAGTTGAAAATAAGTTGATTAGCCGGAATTCCAGTTTCCATTTGGAACAATGTGGAATTCGACTATGTCACACCCATAGACGTTAAGAATTGTGATTGTATTTGATGTATGCATGTAAGTTTGTATACTTACTATGTATGTATGCATGTATGTGCTGATGTCAACAGCATACAACAAAAAATCTGAAACTAGTTCAATGGGAAATATCGAGATTTTCTCATACAAAAAAGACCAACAAAATGGGTTTATCTATCTTATTTCTTTGCATGTATGTATATGTGTATGTGCTGTGTGTGTGTGTGTAAGCTATGTGCAAGCAACAGCAACAACAAAAACGACACAGACATATATTTTTATGAGACACAGACACAAATACAGATGCAAATGTATATGTACATACACATAACATAGAATGCCGAAATTCGGTCAGTGGTTTAATCATTGAAGTAAAAGCAAAAGCTTCCGTTGCTGCATTGATGTTGTTGTTGGACATGTACATTAGGGTGTCCCTTATTTGGTCAAAGTCAATATTTTTAAACGCATACGGGCTAGTTCTGTTCATTAGGTCCTAAAGCACTCAGAAATAAATTTTCACCTCAATCGGAGTATGATAACCCGTGCCGACTTGGATCGGAAAATTTCAAAATTATATGGGACAAAAAAAAATTTTTTTTTATTTTTTTAATTTTTTTTTTTATTTTGTTCATTAGGTCCTAAAGAGCTCAAAACCAAGTTTTCACCTTGATCGGAGTACGATAACCCATTCAAACTTGCATTGAATCATCAAAAACAGTGTTTTTACACTGATTATACATTTTTCGATGATTTTTCATGTTTCAAAGCAAATTTGAATGGGTTATCGTACTCCGATCAAGGTGAAAACTTGGTTTTGAGTTCTTTAGAACCTAATGAACAAAACAAAAAAAATAAAAAATTAAGAAAATAAAAAAAATTTTTTTTGTCCCATATAATTTGAAATTTTCCGATCCAAGTCGGTACGAGTTTATCATACTCCGATTGAGGTGAAAATTTATTTCTGAGTGCTTTAGGACCTAATGAACAGAACTAGCCCGTATGCGTTTAAAAATATTGACTTTGACCAAATAAGGGACACCCTAATGTACATGGATAACATACACATACACACGCACACACACAAACATACAAACACTTACAAAACACACACACACAGACAAACAAGTAATTGAATGGCGCCTGTGTGTATGCAACGCTTTCTGCACACTACAAGTACAAGTGCACTCAAAGTACTTTGACACTATTTTTTCTTTTTTTTTAGTTGTTGGTGTTGTTGTTGTTGTTGGCCATTGTTGTTGCTGTTTTTGCCATTGTCGTTTTGCTTTGCCGACGCCATTGTTGGCCGCTTGGCCGCTTGGCTTTTAATCTAGTTTCGTAATTGCATTGACTGAGTGACGGATGACTGCCACGCCCCGCATCGCCCCACACCGCCCTGCCCAGTAGTCCTGTCTCCCGCCTCTTGCCTCCCGCCTTCGGCCTTCTGCTGCTGCTGCTGTTGCCCTTTTCGTGCCCCCAATAAGCCCCAAGCACTGTGCTGTGTGGGCATTCAATGGATTGAATGAACGGAAATCAGTTGCATTGTGTGCTCTCAAGCCAAAGGAAATAAGCATAATGGAGCAAATAAGAACACACACACATACACAAAAGCACACAAACAGTCTCACAGGCAGTATATAGAATATACATGTAGTACATACAGTGTCTCCCAGCTTATTTGACCGACTGTATTTTCTGAATATATTTTGTTTTTATTGCTTTGCTTGTAAATAATACGTGTAAAAAATAAAATGAAAATATTTTGCTTAGGTCCAAAGCAAGTATTAAAACCGTAACCATAACCGCAACCGTTAACCGGTATTAACCGATTGAAATTGGTAACCGTCACCGAAACAAAGCTTTTTTACTATACCGAAGGCCAAAAGCCGAAATTAGTCCAACCGAAATAACCGTTAGGAAACCGATTCAAGCTAAACGGTTAATTTCGGTTCGGTGAAGCATAAGATTTAATAAAGTTGTTAATCAACGTTTTTTAATATAATTTAATTTATATTTTGGTCTCAATACATTTTTGAAATTATTGAGAATTGGTTTTCAAATTTAACATTTTATGAAATTATTTTTTAAACCAAAATCAAACCGGCATTTCAAAACCGAAACATACAAAATAACTGTAACCGTTAAGTAACCGATATATAAAAATTTTGCGTGACCGATAACCGAAAAACTAAATGCGAACATAAACGAAGTTTGATACCCTGGTCAAAAGACTAATTAACAAATCAGCGTTTAAGTTTTATTTATGTCTCTTACCAATTAAAAAATATATTCATTTGAAATTTATTTTACTTTTGTAAATATAATATCAAATAAGCTGAGCGCCCCTGTATACATATTTATGTACATATACTTATGTATTGGCCGCATCGACAGAAAGTTGCCCAAGTTAATCACAAATCGCAGCACACACACACATACAGTTTAGCAACAACAGTAACAACAACAACAACAACAGCAACAACAATCAAAAACAACAGTTGAACTAAAGCACAAACAAACAAACAAACTCAGCAAACAAACACAATAGAATGGGAATGCTGAAAATGAAACGAAACGAAAATGGAAACCGAAACAGAAACCGAAACGGAAACGGAAACACATTCATGTAAATATTTTAAAATGTACACGTACATGTGCATGTCTGCTTGCATGTGTAGTTGTGAGTGTCTGTGTGTGTGTCACAAGGTGTTTTCAGAATGTTTCAAGTCTACTTAATTATTGATGATCACACTTTTTTAAATATTTAATGAAATGTTGGGATTTGTTGTCGTTTATCCCAACACACAACGCACACATTGAAACATCCAAACACAAGCACACATAGAGACATGCACATGTACAGCCAGGGACACATAAATAGCAACAAACATTTTTTATTGAATTTGTAAAATATAATTCACATTCGATTTAAAATTGTTAAACTCAAGTGAATAAAATTAATGTAATAATTATGGCACTTTAAGGAAACTTTCTTTGATAATTCAGTTGAATTTTGATTGGGAGATATATTTGAATACATATTTTTAATTTATTTTTGACATTAAAATGCGATTAAAATATTTGTTTGATATTTAAAAGCCAAGTAATTGGGCTCTGATGTGCGATATTATTTTAAAAATTTTTAAAATTAAATTTTTCTAAAATATAAACCACTTATTTTTAAACACTTCACTTGTGCTATTTATATTTCCATGACTGTACACAAAATTTGTACTTGTACTTGTTATACGCTACGTAACATAATGTAACGTAACTTAACGTAATGTAAAGTAATGGCGTAACAATCATACGTTAAATGAACAACAATGTTAATAAGTTATCAAGTTATCAAAACTGGACAATTCAAAATAATTGCATACCGTTGGTCGTTGGTAAATGTTCCAAATGCTCCAGGACCGCTGACACGTCGCTGTGTGTGTTTAACGTGCATATTTTTTTGGTATGGTTACCTCAGTCCCCTCTCAGCAGCTGTTCCTCCTCCACATGGAAACGGTTTGGAATTTAACTTTGCGCCGCCCGTTACTGTTTATCGTTGCGACCACGTTTCACCTTCTCCTTCTCCCACACTCACCGTCACACACACGCACACACTCACACACACAGAGGTATATATTGAGCTGCTTCTTCTTCTGCTTCGGCTGCTGTTGAATTTTTATGCTGTTGTTGTTGTTGTTGTTGTTGTTGTTGCTGTTGTTATTTGCATAGAGGAGACCTCGTAACGCCTGGCGCAATTCTGGGACTTATCATCGTATATGCTAATCGAGAGCGTGTTTGTGAACGTGTATGTGTATGTGTTTCTGTTTTTGCCGTGAGTGTGTTTATAGAACTTGCTCTATCTCTCACTCGCACTCTCTCTCTCTCACTCTCACTCTCTCTTTTCTTCTTTCTCTGTTTCAGTCAGTGAGTGTGGGTGCAACTTCCGTTTCGATTTTTGGCATTAACTAATACAAGAACAAGTACACGACATATACACAGACACACACAAACAAAATAATTGCTTTTCGTTGTTGCTTAGCTAACTTCCCTCTCTCTCTCTCTCTATATATAGCTATCTCACTCACATAGGCCGCATGCTGAGCATTTTAATGAAACGTTTTAAGTTAGTTTTTTTTTATCTTGTTATTTTTGTTGTTTTACAGTTTCAGCGTTAAGTTTTGAACTGAGAGAGTATGTGTGCGTTTTGTTTGGTGGGTTATAGTTGGAGAGGTGTTGAGTAACGTAGGCTCTAAAATGTAGTCTCTAAATTAGTTAACAGCACTAGTTGTATTGCTTATGAGTTGGTTGGTTGGGTTTTTTAGTTGGTTTTCCTCCTTTTTGATTTTCACTTTTTATTATTGAGTTTGCATTTTTTCTTTTTATTGGTTGTTGGTTATGTTTGACTACTGATTAAATATGTATATTAATACCATATGTTGCTATTATTATTATTATTATTTACGCTCATACATACATATATAATGTAGAATTTTTCTTGATGTTTGCTTTCGTGTTCCTTTGTACTTTGGATTTATAGACGTCGTTTTATCATCTAGGGGGCGTTATAACGAGTGTATATATAGTTTCAATGCTCCTCGATAGGTGGTGTTTTTTTTGGTGGCGATGATAGGCGGAAGAAAGGATGGTGGGCGGGGCAGCAGGCGGGGAGCACACAGAGTATGTTACGAATACGTTATGTCACGATCGTTTATTATTAAAATTTCTATTTTATTATTATTATATGTTTAGAATATCACAAAGAACAGCTTTAATATATGTATATTCAGGCCAACGCAAAAAAGTATGCTATGTTTTAGTTTTACTTTCTATCGGTTTCCTCTTCCTCTCCGTGTCCGTTTCCGTCTGCTTCTGCTCGACAATTTAATGTTTGGTCTTGTGGTCGTGAAAGTTTAATGAACGCAACGCAAATTTTTGCGGTCTTTGTGGAAATTTTGTGAGTCAAGTTAAGGCGTTATGGTGTTACCGTTACTTATACATTTATATGTAGCTGTATCTGTAGTTGTTGTTGTTGTTGTTGTGGTCCGTAGGTCGAGCCGCGGACCGCGGGCGGGGCTGCCGGGGCGTGGCCGTGTGCCGGAGTTACGTCAAGGCGCGCAACGTAAGAAACCCAACGCAGGTAAATTTTCTTATATGTATCTAACACAGAGTCCTAGAAGTTGTCGTCCTTCTCGTCCTGCTGCACGCTGTTTTATAATACTTTTAATTGGTGCAACAATTTATTTCAGTTTTTTTTTTTTTTAATTTCGTTTGTTTTTTATATTATTTAGGCCTAGGTCGAGTTGCAGTTGAAGTTCGTTGCGGCTTTATAAAAATAAATCCATATATATTTAGTTATATTCTAAGCAATATTTGTATATAATATATTTATATAATTATATGTATGTATATAGAGAGAGGCAACTACTTGGTAGTTTTTTGTTAGTCGTTAAGTGCGTTTAATTTAATTTGATTTCGCTACATGAAATAGACGCTTTTTTATTCGTCCTACAAACTACGAGGTTTCCTTTAGCTCTAGCTCTAGTTATCAGTTAATTCATCCAGTGTTGAACAACACTTAACAATTCGCATAACGGCAACTACATATACAACGGTTTTTTGTTTTATATAAGTATATGTCCATATAAGTATATTATGTATTTCGGTATATAACTTCTCTATATATATATATGTATATGATGTATTGTATTTTGTATATAGTTTTATTTTTTTTTTTTAATTTATTTTTATAGCACTTTTTTACGTTTGTTTATAGCGAGTGTGTTTTCATTTTAATTTTCTTGTTGTTGTATATTTTAAAAAGTAATTTGTTCTTGCTAAATTTGTTTAATTATCTTTTTAGTTGATGCTGCGCTTTAATGTCGCTCTGTATGTATGTATGTATGCATGTGTGTGTATGTCTGACTGTGTGTGCGTGTTTTATAATTTGCTCAATTTCTTTGTTGCAGGTACATTGGTTTTGGTTTTTCTTGGTTTTATTACGTTTTTTTTTTGCTTTGGGTTTTTTAAGGGCGTTTTTTGGGACGTTGATTAAATAATGCTGCACTTGACGTTGGTTTATTGGATTTGAATAGCTTGCTTTTCCTTCCTTTCGTTATTGTTGCTGCAGTTTTGTTTTGTCCTTTGATGTGGTTCCTTTTTTTCTTTTCTTTTCCTTTTTATTTATTTTCTTTTGTTTTTTTTGCGAGCTTCTATTTGATTATGTAATTATGCTTGGTCTCTTATTGGATATTGAACTGCGTTATTTTTTGCTTGCTTTTTTCAGCTGCTGCGGCTGTTTGTGTTAGTTTCGTGTATTGTGCGAAAGGACAAAGTACGTAAGTAGTTCGTCATCAATATTTAGCACACAACACAACGACACACACACACACACCCACACGCGCACTCACATATACATAGGCACATACATAATTTATGGGCGCCACGCAGTTTATGTACGTGTCTGTGTGTGCGTTTGTGTGTGTGCATTTATGTGTGTTAATCTATTGAATGGAACTTGAAGCTTTTGACAAGTTTTTAACAAAATTCTTTACGCAACACAGCACACACATACACACACTCACACAGGCACACACACACACCGCAACCGAAAAAAATGAGACGTTACGGAAAACGGAACAGAAGAAAGTGCACGTTAAATCAATGCTTCTTTTGACCTCTATTACATTTTCGTTCGTCGTCTTCGCCTTCGCTTTTGTCATCTCCTGCTACCTGGATTTTCTTTTTTTTTCCTTGCTTGCTTTCTTTTTCAATGTCCCGTGTTACGGCACAATTGGCAGCATGTTTTTCTATGCCTTTATTTTTTGTGATAATCGTTTAGTTTCGTAATTTATGTCGCGATGTGTTGTTATCACAAATGCTGAATTTAATTAATTATCAATTATTAATTTATATTTATGCACACAGCAGCGCTCACTTATACTATATGTGTATGAATGTTGTATGTACTTTCTATTGAAATCTCTTTACATAACGACTCTGGTTACTGTTACCGTTACTCGCTGCTGTGCTGTGCTGCGAACACGACACGAACGAACTCAGCGCGACAAGTGAATCTTCGCATGGCACTGACGTGCGCCGTGAGCCTGTGAAATTTCGCTGAAAATCAATAAGGACACACAGGCAAACAGGCAAAGTGCCACCGCGAATGCAAAAGCAAAAGCAGCGCAAAGTCAACCAAACCAAAAAGCACAACACAATGAAAACGAAACGAAACGAAAACGAGAGCGCAGGCAGTGAAAGTGCACATGTACTGAACATGCTGCCAACAGTGGCGACCAGACAAATGTACATGGTCCCTGGGCGCTGTATTAACAACAAAAATTTCTTTAAAAAGTAAGCCATAATAATTACATTAGGTTTTCTTAGAATATAATTAATTTATTTATATTCAGCAGTATTCTCAATCTTAAGTTCAAGTATCATTAGATTTAAATGAATAAATTGCTTAATAAAATGTTAAAGGATATGTATAGAAATTTTGGTACACTTTTTGAAAAAAAATTGATTTTTAAATTTTACAAAATCAAGATGCAGAAAAAATGTTGAGGTCCCATTATGATCAAAAAGACATTGTGGATCAAAAAGGTTAAGGTTTGGTTAAGGTTAAGTTATGAGAGCTCAAAGTTTTAAAGTATGTTGGAAATATTTAGAGTTCAATCTTAAAGTTAAAAAAAAAATTAAAAAGGGGTCATCAGCTGTGGTAAGGTCGCCTCTTATGGTACAAGTCTTTAAAAGCTGTTACATTTATTATGAGCTGATACATGGAAATTCAATTCGTACACAATTATCAGCAATAGTACATTTTTATATTCTGAAAATATGTGTAAGCCTGAACTTGCTATATTTTTCCCTAAGCTGTATTTGAATTATTAGTAGATCTGTTGCATTGAAAGGCAGTTCAGACATGTACATTAATTTTAGCCACCAGTGTATATCTTATGTTAGCGTCATTTCTGTTAAGAATGAGACCGCGAGCGTGCGAATGCGCATCTATTTGGCAAGCTTTGCTTTTACTCAAAGTCCTTGCGCTCTCTCTCTCTCTCTCTCGCTCTGAGAGTAGCTGTCATCGGCGTCGTTGTAGTTGCCGATGTTATTGTCATTCTGTGACGTTGGCTCGTTGGCAAAAACAACAAATGCCCGAACGGCACATCTAACAGTAATTCACGAGTGCTAACGAAATGTCGGCGGTCGGTTGTCTCCTTTGCTTTTGTGTTCTCGCTGTGAATGAAAGTTCGAAAGCATCAGCTGGTAGGGCTTTAACATTTTCTCAATTGTGCTGCCTCCCATTACATACCCCCACCCCCTCCCCACCCTCGCACAAATTGAACTGACGGCGGCAACGACGGCCAAGTAAACAAATACATGTGCGCAGGGTGGCGCGCACATGTTCAACTGTAGCTGTAAGGTCAGAGCAGAGCGTGTCCTTACCCTGCGTGCTGGCAGTAAACTGACAAGCGTAAATATTAAAATCGTACCGAAACCCGTAACCGTTAACCGGTATTAACCAATTTAATATGGAAACCTTTTTACTATACCGAAAATGAAAAACCAAAATTTTTTAAACCGATATAAGCGTTAAGTAACCGGTTCAAGTAAGCATAAAATTCAAATTAATCGATTTTCAAGCCTATTATAATTTTTATTTAGAATTCGAATATTGATTTTATTAAAAAGATTTCCTTATTGAAATCCAAAAAACTTTTTTTAAATACATTAACATATTTTAAACATTTTAAAAAGTTTAATTCTTTTAAATCGAAATCATACCGATATTTCATAGCCGAAACATATAAAAGATTTAAATAAACATAAAACTTAAAACCAAAATGCAAACATAATAGAAACTGTAACTGAACACAATATTCGTTTCGGTTTGATACCTTGGCAGATATAATATATTTAATAAACATATTGTATAACGGCAACAAACAATGTTAAAGCTATGTAGAAAGCACAGGTAAACGGTGACTTTGTGGCATTGGCATTGGATCCGGATCCGGATCCTCTCACGTTAAAGTTGCCGAAAAAGAAGGTTCTGGGCAATTTGAGAGAGGGCAACGCTTGACATTGGCCGGCAAACCATGGCCGAGTATTTCCGTCGCTATCACGGGTCACAATGCAAATCTCGGCGGCACTCAGCTTATCCTCGCCATGCACCAGCAGCCCTGAAATGGGAATCTGTGCAGTTCGCTGGTTGTAGGCGTAGTCGGATTGATGCAACACCTCGTTGCTGCTGCTGCGTATGACCACATTGAAGTCTGCCACGTCCGCTATGGCAGAGACAAACCAGCTCAGTGTCAGGTTACCCGCCTTATTGCTGAAGAGACAAAAAACAAGTTGATTAATTGGGCATTTGAGGAACTCCAAGTGATGCAACTTACGTTTTCACCTCACGAAAACGCACATCGGTCAAATGCTCGTAGTCTTTGCCGCTATAGAGCTCCCTCTCGTCCTCTCTGCAGTTTAGAAACTCATCGTTCACTTGCAACAGATGCTGCTCCTTCAGCTGCGCGGGTGTCTGGCAAGTCACGCTGCGCAAATCCTCGCTAGGCGTCGTCTGCTGCAACATATGATGCTTCAAGGGTCTCGCATTGCAACCGCAATACAGTGGATTACTGGAGAGCAGCACTTGGCTGCCATTTCGCATGATGGCCATCAACGAGGCCGGCAAGTCCTCCAGACTGTTGTTCCTTAGGTCAACGTACTGCAATGACTGCGTTTTAGCCAAATTGGCAAACGGCAGATGATAGATTTGATTATGGGACATAATCAGTCTGCTCAGATTCTTGGGCAGGTCGAAAATATGCTCCTCGGACATCAGATTCGTCAGCTCGTTGTAGGACATGTCCAGCTGTTGCAAAGACGTAAAATTGGAAACGACATTGCGTCGCAATTCATTGATTTGATTGTGGGAGACATTCAAGTGCAACAGCTTCTTGGTGCCAAAGGTTATGTCATAGGTCAGCACAGGCATTTGATTATAGCTCAGATCCAGATACTTCAGATTGTATGGTATATACTGATGTGATGGAAAGGTTTTCTTGGTGACAAAACTAATGCGATTGTGACTCAAGTTGAGCGTCTCCAGACTAAGCAAATCATCCAGCACGCCATTCGTCTTGTTGTCCAGTTTCGTGAGCGCATTGTGAGACAGATCCAGGGAGCGTAGTGAAGGCAATCCAATGAATATATCATTGGGCAGCTGCTGGATGCCATTCGATGATAGATTGAGCGTCAGCAGCTGCAGTAGTCCGTCAAAAGCACGTTTACTGAGAGAAAATTTACATGATTTTCATAATTTTTGGAATGCAATGACCAGTTTGAGTATTCACCTTATGTCTCCAACCTGATTGTCGTACAGGTTGAGCTCAAACAGAACTGGCAGCTTGCCAAATGCACTCTTCTCCAAAACGCTAATGTTGTTGTGCTGAAGACAGAGAAATGTCTTAGATGGAACACCTCTGAATTGGACATAAGCATGTACTTACTTGTAAGTAGAGATACTGCAGCGTGGACATTACAGCTATGGCTTCCAGTGGCGGCTTTGTAATGCCATTGCTCTGCAGGAACAGACGCTGCACCACCAGTAATCCCGTGAAGCTCTGTCCATCCAAGCTATCGCCAATCTGATTATAGCTTAGATCCAAGTAGATGAGTGCGTTCATCACTGGCCAAGTGTTCGCTGGTATGGAGCTTATATTGTTATGGCTTAAATAAAGCTCATTCAACGATATCGGCAGTTGGAACAATTTTTCAAGCTGATTATTGTTCAGATACAGTTGCCGCAAGCTGGTCAACTTGGCCAGCGAGCCACGCACAATGTTAACCAGCTTATTATGACTGAGATCCATCCACAGCAGGGTTGGCAATGTGCCAAATGTCGAGGATCTAATCTCCTGCATGCTATTATGGGCCAAATTAATAGTTCGCAGTGAGAACAATGTCTGAAATACACCATTGAATATGACGGAGATGTTGTTGTGCGACACATCGATGGTATGCAGCTCGTACAGCTTGGGGAAACAGTTCTTGGGTATCTCGGTGATGCCGTTGTGTGACGCATTCAACACCCGCAGGCCGGACATGTTTTGTATGGGAATCTGCAAAATCACAAAGGTCGTCAGAATCAACAGCAAAGATAGCGTTATCTCTGACCTACTTGGGCAAGATTAGTCAAGCCATTAAAGCTTAGCTGAAACTCGGAGGCAAAGGTCGTTTCGTCGAAGCTACGACGCGAAAAGTTGGTCAGACGATTGTGGGACAGATCCAGGACCGTAATATTCACACAATTCTCAAATGCGGCTGTTTCAATTAACTCTAGGGCATTATGCGAGACATTAATGACCGCCTGGTAAATGTCCTTAAACGAGTTCTTCTCAATTTTCGTTATGTTGTTCTCCGCCAAATCGAGTAGCTAATGAAATAAATATAACTATTAAAATATCATATATATAAATAGGCAATCTTTATCGCATACCTCAACATAATTCATTTGCGTAAACATCTGATACTCAATCTTTTTTAGCTTATTGCGGGCCAAGTCAATAGTTCCGATGCGAGCCACGGATCCAAATGTGCCACGTCCGACATCCGTAATGACATTATCGCTAAGGAATAGACGACGCAGAAAACGCATTCCTCTAAAGCTATTTGCATCCAATTTGGCAATGTTATTGTGCGATAGATGAAGTACTTTGAGCACTGAGTTCCTGGCAAAGGCTCCACGACTCAGTTCGCTGAGGGCGTTATGTGATACATTGCACCATCCCAGCTTGGTCAGATCCGAAATATGTTGAGCTTCCAATTTCTTAATCCTATTGTGACTTATGTCCAGCAGCTCCAGTTCACGTAGATTCTTAAATTGATTGCGTTTCAGGTTTTCCAGTTGATTGCCATGCAGATCCAAAGTTTTCAGCTTGCGAAGCGGTTGAAATGTCTCCACAGGTAAATCACTCAAGCGTCCGTTGGTGAGACGCATAACTTCCAGTTTGTTGCTGATTTCCTGTCCCAGAAAGAGATCCTTGGGCAGTTGCTCGAATGCATGCCCATCAATCACAATCTCGCTGGTCTTGCCCAAAATCTGTAAATTGTTTGTATGCTTAGAATTTTGATATAAATTGGTTTATTTAACAAATGCTTACGCCGAAGCCCAATGGACCAACATGACTGAGATTCGTGTGTATCAAGTGAAGGCGTTCCAATGTATTGTTCATGCCATAAAACACATAATCCTCGATAGTGACAAGCGGAGTCTCCTCAATGATTAAAACTCGCGCCTTGATGTGCGCAAAAAGTGGTCCAAAGAGGCGAGCTAAAATATAACAGAGAGTAATTATCATTAATGTGTTAAATAACGAATTTAATTAAATTACCAAAATGTCCCTTGTAGATGGTTAACTCCTCCACTGGCATTTCCAGAGATGCCAAGTTCTGCAGGGCCACTGCTAACGTGGCCAAATTGGTATTCTCGCAGCGGACAAAGAGGCCATCGTCGCTGCCCTTAACACATAGGCAGGGGTACAAGACTGCAGATCTGAGCAGCAATTAAACATAATAAATTATGCATGATTTCTTTAAGTGTATAAGAACTCACTTCTTGGGACATTTAAACTCGGGTTCGCCATAAACGTATTCGGTGCTGACCAAAGCGAATAATTGCAGCAACAACACAGTGACTGTGCGCAGGCGTAACTGAAACATGTTTAGCTCTTTAACTTGTTATTCCTTTGTTTGTATGCACAGGTACATATGTATGTGTGTGTGGCGCTGTTGTCACCGATTTAATTTGGCCATGGCAAAAGAAGCGAGCGAGTTTGTTTCTTGAGTCTCTTGATTTCCCGTTGGAGTTAAGCAAATTTGTTCATTTGCTCAGCATCTGCATGGAAGCTATTAATAAATAAGAATTATTTAATATTATTAACACACATTAGAGTTAACACAGTAGTCAATTAACTTTGTCTTTGCTCACTTTTACTTTTAAGCTGCGCTCGCGCAACAGGTTCCGCTTATCTTTCTCTCTGCTTCGCAACTGACCATTAGCTTCAGCTGCCTTTGCTTTTAATCTGCGTCGCAGCCATTTGCCATTTTAGCACAGCGATAATTAGGCACAAATATTCCTTCATGCTTAAATGAAAGCAATAACATGCCATTTGTAAAAAAAATTTAATATTTTCATAATAAAAACAAATACTTTGCAACGCGCTATCCAATTTGAAGCAAGTTGGCAGCGCTTAAGTTGTCAAACCGATAAAGACCTTATCGATATACGGAGCATGCAACTCTATTCAGAGAGCGACAGCGGTGCAACAAAAGCAAAATCAACGCGCTAAATAAAATATTATTGGCCAGTTATTAAGCAGTTTGTTATATAGTTAAAAGCACAAACGTAAGTACTAATTGTATTCTATGCTAGGTTAAACGGTTCGATTTAAAATGCAAGCAAAAATTAGGATTTTGTAAATTGAAGAAAGTGGACATTGTTCACGTTTTGTTCTTTGACGACAGGGAGAAATACTGACTTCGCCCGATTCAGCCGCCATCGTGCGAATAGCCAATGGCAGAGCGTGCTACTCACACATGCACAAGTTTGCTCTAAAAATCCGTGTACATACACGTCTGTTTGCGCATGTATTTGTGTCTAGGGAGAACGCGAGTTATTTGCTGCCGCCCGTTTTATTGGCGGCAAAAAGTGCGTAATTCTAGTTGGGATTAAGTTGACTAATCAAAACATTTGATCTCTTTGTTTAGGTTTTTAGCATACAAAAATGAGTTACGCTGCAGATGTATTAAATGCTGCTCATCTCGAGCTGCACGGCGGCGGCGACGCCGAGTTGCGTCGCCCCTTCGACCCAACTGCCCACGATTTGGATGCATCTTTTCGGCTGACACGTTTCGCCGACTTGAAGGGACGGGGCTGCAAAGTGCCTCAGGAGGTGCTCTCCAAACTCGTCTCGGCTCTGCAGCAGGACTACTCCGCTCAGGACCAGGAGGCCCAGTTCCTCAACGTTGCCATTCCCCGCATCGGCATTGGCCTCGACTGCGCCGTCATCCCGTTGCGTCACGGCGGCCTGTGCCTGGTCCAGACCACGGACTTCTTCTATCCCATTGTTGACGATCCCTACATGATGGGCAAGATCGCTTGCGCCAATGTACTAAGCGATTTGTACGCCATGGGCGTAACCGATTGTGACAATATGCTGATGCTGCTGGCCGTGAGCACCAAGATGACGGAAAAGGAACGGGATGTGGTCATTCCGCTGATAATGCGCGGCTTCAAGGACTCGGCCCTGGAGGCGGGCACCACTGTGACTGGCGGCCAGAGTGTGGTCAATCCCTGGTGCACCATTGGAGGCGTCGCCTCAACCATTTGCCAACCCAATGAGTACATAGTCCCGGACAACGCAGTTGTTGGTGACGTGCTGGTGCTCACCAAACCCCTGGGCACTCAGGTGGCGGTTAACGCGCATCAGTGGATCGATCAGCCGGAACGCTGGAACCGCATCAAGCTGGTCGTCTCCGAGGAGGATGTGCGCAAGGCCTATCATCGGGCCATGAACTCCATGTCGCGCCTGAACCGAGTCGCCGCTCGTCTCATGCACAAGTACAATGCCCATGGCGCCACCGATATAACCGGCTTTGGGCTCCTGGGCCATGCACAAACCCTCGCGGCTCACCAGAAGAAGGACGTCTCCTTTGTCATACACAATCTGCCAGTGATTGCCAAGATGGCAGCGGTGGCCAAGGCCTGCGGCAACATGTTCCAACTGCTGCAGGGCCATTCGGCCGAGACTTCGGGTGGTCTGCTCATCTGCCTGCCGCGGGAACAGGCGGCTGCCTACTGCAAGGACATTGAGAAGCAGGAGGGCTACCAGGCCTGGATCATCGGCATTGTCGAGAAGGGCAACAAGACGGCGCGCATCATTGACAAGCCACGCGTCATTGAGGTGCCGGCCAAGGATTAGATTCTGTTTGACATTTATTAATTCTAACTGCATACTCTGCTCTCAGTTATAACGCAATTATATGAGTGAACTAAGTTACCGTTTTTTGTAAAAGCAAAAGCTTAACTACATACATTAATAACAAAACTCTTGATCTTTCATGAAACCTATGGACACCGCTAAGAATGTAACGAATGAATAAAAAAGAACACTTGACTTTTGTCTCGAACAAAATGCTAAGCGGCCGCAATTTATTTACAATTTAACCGCCAAGCCAAAAGCTTTTGAAAGCTTTTTCTAAGACAAACTGAGCAGATCGTCGACTGCGCTAATGGATGCTCACTGCGTGCTGAGCGAATTCTAAGCACTGAGCAACAGGTTCGGTCTAGTTTGCCACTTGACGTTAGAGAGAGAGCGCATGACGTCATAAATTCAAATTTTTAAATTTGAGCTCAGCTTGCTGCTTGTTGAACTTAGCAAAATTCGTTGTGCAAAAAGCTTTTTCTAGTTTTGTTTACTTGTTTAAAATACTTGCAAATTTAATAGCAACTTAATTTTAAGTATACATCTGTAACTTAAAAAATGTTTTTAAATTTAAAGATTATTTAAAATAATATGTTTATTTAAATACATTTCTCGTACACAACAACTTGAAGCAGTGACGTTATACGCACACAGAGAGACTGAGAGAGTGGCAGGCAGAGAGCGAGAGCAAGAGAATAGCGCGCGCAAAAGCATAACCTGTAGGTCAGTCTGTTGTGGCGCTGATCCGACTCGATCTCTGCTCTGCTCTGCTCGCAGCAAGTGCAAAATTGAAGACTCAGTACTGCACAAACCATTGACGCGCGTACGCGTATAAAAAGCATAGCTGTTCCGTTACCGTTACGTTTTGTAGTAGTCGCACGAATACACGCACACACTAACACATTAAAAACACTCATACAAACGAATTTCTAAGACTAACG
Source organism: Drosophila recens (assembly GCA_037043495.1). Classification (NCBI taxonomy): domain Eukaryota; kingdom Metazoa; phylum Arthropoda; class Insecta; order Diptera; family Drosophilidae; genus Drosophila; species Drosophila recens. The sequence goes on along the minus strand of JBAMBJ010001448.1, from coordinate 69,449 downwards.
CGCCCGCGCATTGTAGCAATTTTCTTTCTGCTGAACACTGAACTCGCCGCAGTCACAGCAATAACTACAACAACAACAACAGCAAAAACAACAACACCGAGGCAAAAGTCTGCAACATTCATTTTGAGTTTTGGAAAAAGTGCACAGTGAGTGTTTGTGAATTATAGTACATACATACATACATATATAAACATGTGTGTATGTGTGCATCTATGGAATCTAGCTATCTATTGAACTGACAGACAAGCTTAGAAAACAAACTGATGACGGAGACAAACGCACATATTTGTAGTAAAAAACTAGTTTGAGTTTTTCCCTATCCCGTATCCGTTGATACGTATGAGTACAAGTATATGTATGAATGTATGTACATAGCTGTATCTATTGTAATTGTGTGTGTGTGCGTACGACACTCGTGTTTGTTGTTGCCAGCAAAGAGAAATTCAATTTGTGTTCAATAAAAAAAAAAAAATACGCATTGATTTTGTATCCGCATCCTATTGGGCAACTAGCTCGTTACATACAAATGTATATATGTACATACATATATTTATATGCATTACGGATGGGGATGCGATGAATCATGAATAAGCAGCGCACTCGAATCAAGAGCAACAACAACAAGAGTATTCAAATTGAAAGCCAAAAAGAACAGTGGCAGTGAACTATTTATAGAATTATTTGTTTTCATACATAAATACGTACATAGCTACACTTGTGTATTCAGCAACCAACAACAACAACAACAGCAACAACAACAGTTGTCTGGCATTCATTCTCACTCGTAAACTCGTCCAAATCAAAAGACGAACAACAATAATAATATTAACGAACATTTTTATTCTTTTTTTTTACATTAGCGTATTTTAGACATAAAATATTCATTTTAAATTAGCCAAGTTCAAACAGTGTCTGTTGCTTGTTTATATTGCTTATGTATTAGTGACCAGATTGAACTGTCAGCAGCTGCGTAGGTGGCAGAGGAGGCAGTAGCAGCAACAAGAACAGCAGCGTCAAATTGGCAACTCAGCAGCAGCACAGGCGCTAGAACACACACATACATAAAAGCTCATGCATGTGCGTGTGTCTGTGTGTGTGTGTGAGTTTCGCCTACGTTCTCAATTTGATTTTCGAAAATTTCAACAACACCTTCGCTTTTGCTCTTTTCGAATATAGTATCAAACTTGTTGTTCGTTTACTATTTTGTTTATTTTATGTTTGCCTGCGTATACATGCATGCATATTTATATGTGTGTGTTATAGATCTTTGCCGCTGGCATTTTGCTCATGCGCTTCCCCCACCCCTGCCGCTCTCACCCCCTTTGACACGCCCACTCCAATGCCAGAGACAAACAGCAGCAGCAACATGTTCCCACTTTTTGATGTCTCTCGTTCCGATTATATGAGATCATTTTGAATTGTATGCAAAAACAAAAACACGCAACAACACACACACACATGTATACATAGGTTTGTATTTGTGCTCTCAGTGCTCTCGTTGTTGTTGTTGTTGTTGTTAATTTTAACAAAATAAATTCACCTCATAGCGCCAGTGAAAAACGTGCTGTGTGTGATCAGCGATCAACTGATCAGGCGTCAATTAGATGTAGACTTTTATTTATATTATGATGTTTTATGTGTCTACATATAGATTCAGATTCAGATACAGATACAAATATACTACATGCAGATACAGATACTGCTTACGTGAGCTTCTTTATTAGCTAAACTATTGACCATATGGCGAGTCTGATTGCACAGATTATTACGAACATGCCTCAAGGAGCTTAATTTCAGTTCAGTTCAGTTTTATTTAAATTCGTCACCTTAGTCAATGTGATTTATTTCATTTACTGCGAGTCAATTTTTGTTTGTTTATGACTCGGATGACATCATCAGCATCATTATCATCATCAACATCGGCTATCCTTGTGTGCTTTTGCATCTGTTATTCTCTCTCTCTCCCATCCGCCTTATACACAAAGTCATTCATTGAAAATCTCCCTCAAGGTTATCGCTAAATCACAAAAAGATACAAAATCAAATACATCTCAGACCCAGACAGAATTTAAGGCATCGTAACGAATATACAGGTTTCTCGGATTGTTTTTTTTTTGACCAGACATAAAAGGAACGCGTTAAGGACACGTTAAAAGTGAAAACCAGTTTGACATTGAAATTGCAAGAGTTTTTAACTTTGTTTGTGTCATCAGTGCTGAAAATCAATGTCATTATTCTTTTATACCTTGTTTTTAAAGTTTGGAGCAATATACAGTTGGTCAAAAAATTGTTTTGACGAAAACTTTTAATATATATTTATTAATTTTTAATTGATAATCATTGTTTTATTCCCCTTTTCTAAGATTCATGAGCAACTTTATTAAATTCAATTTTATTGCAATCTAAAATCTATAAATTTTTTATTTTGTCAAAGCAATTACTTGACTAACTGTATTTGTCATTGTCCAAAAAATTACGTATACAGTTTAATAATTTATGGTTGCTTAAATAATTTGCATGTGTTCCCAACCGAGTCGATATTTAACAACTTAAATACTGTTACTAAGCAAAAAGTTGTAATTACCAATAACTAGGTATCTTATCGTGTAGCATACTCAACAAGTTAGCCATCGTAATCGAAGTCGTCTCTTTTTGTCGAGTTCTTTTCGGTCGGTCCATTGACAGATAATCATTAGAAGTGATGCCCACTTCAGAAGATGACTTAAGCTCCATTAATGCGCCAAAAATATCACCATTGAATTGGAATCGTTGTTCTAGAAAACAACTCACCATTTTTGTACATACTGGAAAACATTTCGTGGGTGTATTAATATATACAAAATGTTTGAAATTCTTATGAACTACGAATCAACCTGTCAGTGCGAAGTCGTTTTACGCTTACGTTTTTACACCCACTTTATGTGCATACAAGTATATGAATTCACTCACTTACTCATATGAATTTTTAAATATTTGTATCCATTTTCTGAATACACATTTTGATGTCATTGCAGCTGAAAGCATTAACTGGAAATGCAGTACTCGAGCAGCTCGGAAAATTACTCATCCTCGATGAGAGATACACCATCGAAATGGAACGGACGTGTAAGTTAAAGTCACTATAACTTTTATTATTATTATAATTGTGATCTCACAATTGTGAAATTTCAACAGAATGACAAAAATTATGCATACAAAAAGTCATCGTATCAATACTCAAGCGCTGGCGATAATAATATATCCTATCAGGGCAAGTCGCCTGATCAGAACATCGATCAATTGGATGCCTTGCTGGAGGACCTGAAGCAGGAGCGCCAGATTACCAACAGAGAGCGAGAGATTCTGCCCACGGGCACTAGCTATAGAACACTGTGAGTAATATTATAAATAAGAATAGTAATTATTTTAATATTTATAATATAAATTGCAATATCAAAGGTATTTTCTAAATAATTTAGTATGCCCTATTAAAAATTATTTCTATTTAAAAAAAAAATACTTAAAATTTTTCAAAATTATTTCAATTTTTATTTTTGAAAAATTAAAAGTATCTCAGTTTCTCATATTTTATTTATTTTATAAAAGTTACAAAAGTCTTCTTAGAGTTTCACTTATATTATTACCTTGTTATTTAAATAAATAGTCTGCAATGACTCTTAATTATAAAGTCAAAAACAAATGTAATTTAAGTTTTTTTTTTAAATTAAAAATCAATTTAAATCTTAAATCAAAATTAATAAGAATAAATACATTAAAATTTAAGTTCTTCGTGGATTTCTTTATGATTTTCTTGAAAGAAACATTTCAAACTAGATTTTTCAACAATTACCTATTTAAATTACTTTACGTTTAGCGAACGCACTGATCCTTCGGGCAGTGTCACCAAGACGACGCGTGTGATCAAGACCACCAAGCATTCGGGCGGACAACAACCCTTCAGCGATGATGTGGAGACCTTCAATCCAACCGATTACAGCACACTGCAGTCAACGGCCAAGTACTCCAACTTTCAGGACACCTTGAAGCGTGACGAGTATCTGAACAAGGAGAAGCCCTACACGCTGGGTAAGATTGACTTTAAATTAGAACATCTTTGCAAAACTTGTAATTAACCAACTTTGTTTTTAGGCCATTCACCAAGTGGCGACGGTCACTACTCGAGCAGAACGAAGATCTACGAGAGCAATCGCACCCTTAACAACAATGTGGAGCTGGTGCCAAGTCTGAACACCACGAAGACGGTGACCAATGTGAGCAATGTGAACATTGACAAGGAACTGCAAGACATTGCTTTAGGCGATGGCATATTGCCAGCACCTGGCACCAAGGTGACCACCACTGTGCGCACCTACACCTATGAAATACCACCAAATGGTCATGGTCCTGGTCCTGGCAGTGCAACCAGCACTATTAATCGCCAGAACAACACGCTGAGCAGCAGCTACCAAAAACACCATCATGAGACGCACAACTCCAGCCAGAATTACACACAATTGTCGCCATCGCCATCGCATGTGCCGCAGACCGTTGTCTACAACACGGAGAGCTACTCGACCCTCAACAAGCCCAACGATCGCCCGCTCGTCTCCAACCAGTCGTACGAGATTCGCGAGCATAAGGAGACCACCACGCGTGGTTTGAGCCCACAGCCGCGTCAGCTGCCTCTGGGTCCAGCTCTGAGTCCCAATGGCAGTCGCACCATTGTCTACAACATACACAAGACGGACAATGTGAACAATGTGATTGCCGAGCCGCGTTATCCACATAGTCCAGCCCATAGTCCCAGCTATGGATCGCCACATAGTCCAGCACAGCCGCAGATTCCACCTGGCGGCACCAATCGCTACTATTACAAGGAAACGGAGACATCGAATACTGTTAATACCATACACGGCCCGCCCAACGGCAATGCTGCTTATCCATTGGAACCTTCACGTCCGGCTCCGCTCAAGCAGTTGCCCAGCACGACTTATCCACAGCCACAGAATGGCAATGGCTATCCGCCGAATACCACCAGCTATACATATAATTACTCTTCCACAACAAACAATACAAGCAATCGTCGCGGACCTGGTCCAGATTACGGCGCACCCTCGCCCTTCCCCGTCGACGGCGTGGAGTATCCCGTGGGCAATGGCAATCCACCGCAACGTGTGGACGACCTCATGCAGTCCTTTGGCACTGTAAGTATAGAGATCAATTATAGTTCTTCAATTAAATATCTTTTCATGCCGCAGACGGATCACGTGGATCGCGTGGATATTGAGACACCAGTTCGCAAGCGTGAGATTGAGACGGCAGTCGCATCACCTCAGCAGCAACATGTGCCCTCCGTTAACAAGGCCGGCAAGGAGGTTTACTATCCACCTGGCCACGAGACCATCATCAACAGACGCGAGGAAATGCATGCTGGATCTGCGGGAGGCGTAAGTTCTTACTTATACTTCACTCTTGAAAAGTGAACCTAAAACTCTTCTCTATTCTTCTAGGGTCGCTGGGCCAAGGGCTCGGGCATGTACGAGTACGAGTCGGGATCAAAGTCAAAGACGAAAACCAAGTCCGGTGGAGCAGTTGTACCCGTTTGCTTGCCCCTTTGCTGTGCCATGCCCTGTTCAATAATGTAAAGCAACAACAAGTCCACAACAAGTTCGAGTCGACTACACTTGTATATAGGATTCTAATATTGCCGTTAATAGGTCTAACGCTAATTCCTGCCCCCCTCCTCCCCCTCCTAAGTACAGCTTGTCGACATTTGTTGACATTTTAATTTGTCTAACCAGTTTTTGGGTTCGCTTCTCATATGGATGCTCTAATTGTTGTAATTTGTTGACCAAATTGATATATGATATATGTCTGACTATATATTATCTATCGTATGTATATATATATAACTAGGCATTGCCTAGCTTGTTGGATTTGGTAGTAGTTTTCCTCTAACCAATAGTTTTGCTCGAAATTGAAATGATTTGCTCACGCCCCAATAAATTAAAAAACAAAAAAAAGCATTTATATTACAACGTGACCAGTGAAAGTCTAAGCCTTATATTTTTAAGTTTTTATTTGAAAGCCAATTGTTTTAACTGTATTTTTGCATACCAAACTAATAAATGAGCCACGGAATTAAATTCCCCACTCGCCATAATTAAATACCATTATGTATGTGTGTTTACCGCTCCCCTCGAATATTATCTATTATTATTACTACTAATCAGCGGCCAAAATGCAACGTAAATGTAACCCAGACTTATCGTAAAATGGTAACATAGTCGTTACAAAGCCATAAATATTCTCTAATACACAAAGTAACCATAATAAAAACGAAATCTAACCAACGAAACAATATATTAAACTTTTAATTGGACTTATGGGCTTAATATATACAGATGTTGATTATGATGATGATGATGATGATGATGATGATGATGATGATGATGATGATACCCGCATCGTTAGATAGTTTCAAAACACATTTGAGCTTGGTACATATAGTAAAAGATTTATTCTGGTATAGTAAAATGTAATTTTTATAAGTTTTACATTTGGTATTGTATATTAAAGTATGGTTGGTAATAAGCACCCTTGCAGAGGCTGATCGAATTAATCATTATAATTATTATCATTTTTTTTGTAACTTGGCACACGAGTTGTTGGATCGGAACACTAAATTATAGATCTTTTATGATATTTTTAAAATTGCCACCAAGTCTTATTCATAGCGGAGTTTAATGATTAAATCTTCTGCAAGGGTATGTTACAATTCGGCGTACCGAAGCGACATTTTCTTTCTGTCTTTCATCTTTTTTAATTATCAATTTGCTCGAATAACAATTTGTATATCACAAAAGTAATATCTACATTTCACCTTGTAGGAATTGGTGTAGAATTTTATGTCTACTTATTTAAAGAGATTCTAATAAAAATGATTAAGGGAAAAAAAGTAAAACAAAAATCAACAAAATCTACATACTCTTTAGAATACATAGAATATTAAATAGGGCTAATATAATAGAACTACCAAAGTACATAATAATTCTATATATTGACTGGACTTGCTACATACACAATATGTGTGATTCTATTATTCTTGATAATTAGGCTACTTTGAAAAAGTAATGTTGTCATTTGTACATATTATAAGTAATATTCAAATATTGCACTGAATGGAGATTCGTATTGCAATCAAGTGTCTTTTTTCTTTTAGCAGTTTAAGAAAAAACTATTTTAGCTGCCACTTGGCTAACTTTTTCGCTCGGAGTTCTTTAGCTCGGCTAAATACCAAGTAAATGTTGGAAACTCTTTGATGCTATAGATTTCATACTTAATCGAGTTGATGCCATCCATTTCAATTTTACTGATGCCATTTTGCAGATTTTCGTATCTAAAAGAAAGCAATTACAATTATATACAAAAATTAAATGATAAATGATTAGCTTGATTACCGTTTCGGGTTCGCTTTCTCCTTTAAATGTTTCAGCATTATATAGCGAGCTATATTTATTGGATAACGTGATATGAATAGATTGGCATGCTTCAAACTGTAAAGAAGTAAATTATATTTCTTAGAATCTAATATACAATAATAGGAGTCTTACCGGTTGGACATGTCGTCGTCCTCGCCACCCCAGCCAAAGAACGAATTCGAAAAGCCGTTAACAGCCTGAAAATGCTGTCGTGTCATGGCAGAAACTCCGCCGAATATTGAGCGATAAGGCAACCTGATTAGCCATAAAACAAACCAAACAAACAAAACCATGCCATTAAAAATCAATTACAGTTTGTTGTGGTAATTAAGTCAAGTGGACGTACTTGAAATTCAACGAGTCAATTGCAACGGACATGTGCCGCGGCTGACGTGGACAGTTGTACAGATTTCGATCATCCAAGGGTATAAGGTCGACATCGTGGAATATAAAACAGTCCCACTGATAAAGCTTTAAGGCCTCCAAGTATCCGATATTCATCATGGCAGCACGGTTAAATGGCTTGCCATTCGTTTGTTCTATAATAAAGATGCGATAGGCGATCCGCTGTTTCATTAGGAACGGATGTATGTTGCGCAGGAAGACCGATAGGTGTGCATAACGGTCACGAAAGGGCACAATAATGGCAACATGATATTGGGCAATGCAATCAGTTGGCTGATAAGCGCCCCCAGGGCGCAGCAAAGGTCCCAGCTCTGCTTCAACAATATCAAGAGATTCGAGTGTTGTGTTGGGCGTAATGGGACCACCTGCAAAATGGACACTTATTGTATACAACTGTATTCAAATTATGTGTCTAGCTACATACCATCTCTGGGATCAGGATCAGTGCAGTTTTGTGTTGGCGTCAATTGAGACTTTTGTGTGCTATTTGCATAAGCATTGGGATGCGGATGCTGATGCGGATGTGCGTGAGATAAGTCTTGTGGAATGGAAGTAAAGTTTGCAATCGCAATCACAGTCGTTGAGGTTGAGTTGCGGCCGTTGTTGTTGGGCAGCAGCTGCAGCTCACGCTCCTTTGATAGGGCCAAGGGAGCAGCGGGCAACTTGTGTCCCGAGTTGTTTCTATTGCCCTCTCTGTCGCTCCCGCTCCCGCTGTCATTTTTGTGGTGGATGTGTGCATACTTGTGCACGCGCCGAATGCTGTGTTAAACACAAGATAATTAGAAACGCTCATGTGCCAGCGTGTTAATAAATGGTGCTTATCTCGCACAACGACGTTCTTACCTCAACTTGCTGAGTGACGTATTACTGGAACCGTCCGATTCGGATGTCCACAGGAAGTTAAGCACCAGCAGAAGACATATTGCGCCGACCAGGAAGCGTATGAGATTCGCCTTTGTAATAATGATCATGGTCCATCGATTGCATCATTCCTTATTCGAATTGTTTTTTGCTATATTCAATAGCATTTCTAAAGCTATTGCATCTTTTTCAGCTACAAAGTACAAATATTGTTGTTCGATTCCACCGTCCATCCAACACACTGGGAAGCTGCAGACAGCTGATTTCGGTAATGCAAAAAATGACAGGGTGACACTGGCACGCGCATTTCGATTCATTTGGCGGAACATTTGAATTTTGGCAAACGACACGCAATCTTTGCTCTTGTTTATTAGGCATCCTATGGTGGCTTAAATATCCATCTACCGTATGTACATAATAAATATAGCTTGTGAGTAATATAATTTATAAAAAATTGTAAAGAAAAAGCTAGAAATAAAACAAATATGCTAGTATTTCTCACCATGCCTTTAATTTATTTCTATCTTCTCTGCAATTTAATTTATCTTCTCGAAATTGGGCAGCACTGATGTGAGCCATAATTTGTTCTATTTCTAGCTTTTTTCTTTATAATTTATTTTATCAAATCTGTCCTGTTGTAACGGACAAATTCTGGCAACACTGGCGCTGGCACTTAAAAAATTTAATTTGTCTGTTTTAAGTATATTTGTATGTATGTACGGCTTACTATGAATTATAAAAACAATTTAAACACAAGACTGAAGATTTATACAAAATGAGGGCTCTATCCTGGCAGTCGTACTGGCTCATTGTCCTTAATATTGACAGTTTTCGGTACATCATTATATGTATATTCTATGCGTAAGATCTTGTCATCTCCTAAACTCGGATCGAAGAAGCCAGGTAAATCGCTCTGCAATTCAAAAAGAGATTAAATACATTTGGAGAATTGTATGAATAAAGCAGGAACACACCTTTGACGAGTCGTACAACTGAAGAACGCTGTCCCTGACTAGACACTGTATTGGTATTGTCACATCATGTGATGCCTCTGGCTTGAATTGTGTGCCATCCTCAATAATGCATCCATAGATTGCCCGCTTGATGACCAGACCCTTGCGGACCTGCTCCTCGTTCAATATACGATTATAGGTACTCTGCATTAAGTGGATGGCAGCCATTGCCTCCAATTTCTTGGCCATGAGACGTTGCTCATTCTGTCGCTTGGAACGCTCGACTTCGATGTTCTTGCGATCGGCCTCCATGGGATCCATGATGGCCTTCTTCACAAAGAACCACGCAATTATCGGCGTCACTGAAGCATAGAAAACGGCAGCGGGCACAATTTCATCGCTCAGATGTATTGGAAACACATACGATTGATTTGAACGTATTATTCTGAAATGAAATACAATTTTAAAATCATAAAAAGACCAGGGACTGAAAATGGCTGTTATTGATCACATATAAGGACTAATGTGATTTTTGTTTAAAATACATCAAATGGTTTGTAAAAACAGAATCTCCGCAAACAGCCAATAAACTTATATTTGAGATTAAAAAAAATAAAAGAATGGAAAGACTTTTATTTATGAGGAAAAAAAATAAAAGTATCAATTAACTATTATTTTTGAAATGAAAACATATAAGTCTTAAAAGACTTTAATAATTTGAAGTTGTTTATAAAAGTCTTTTTAAAACATATTTGTTAATTCTCAAGATAAACATTCCAAGTTTTCAACACATGTAAATTTGGTTATCAGTAACATGACAACATAATTTACAAAAAAAAAATCAAATTTAATCATTATTTTTTATTTATATAATAAAAATCAATATTAATAATTATTAATAATTTTTATTTTTTCAATAAAAAAAAATTATTAAGTATGATTTATAAATTAAAAGTCTTTAAGTAATTATTAAAAGTAATTTTTTTTATATTCCTCATAACAGTTTCGGTCCCTGAAAAAGACAATTTAATCAAGTACTTACTTCAATTTTAGAATCACTCCGGAAGGCACGCCAATGGAAACGGTTGCTATCAGCGAGCTGTATTTGGAGACCTTCTTCTCCACCCCATATTCACCAAGGAACCCGAATGTGCCCACTCTGCAAGTCCAAAGCATGATTAAAATAGTGAAATTACAATTTAAGGACATTTGCCTAAAGTGATCACTGATCAGTAAACTGAATCTGATCATCAACAGGCAACATCAGGGATTAAGAATCATGTGCTGCTTACTTGGTGGCCAATTTAAGCTTCATCTCGTTGTCCAGCATCTTTCGCGTGTAGGACATGGTGAAGTAGATGTGCGGTGTGCCCAGCACAAAGGATGTGCTGATCGTGTGCTGGTCATTGGAGTGATCGATCTGCGTGGTCATGGACGATTGTGGACCAGCGTTGAGCGTCAAGCTGCCAATGGTGTGCTTATCCAGCTGTACAGCCAACGTGGAGAACACCGCGGGTATGACACCGTTCTCCTGGAAATTCATGTTCGTGCCGCCGTTGACAGTCACCTTTGATGTGAGCGTGCGTCCACCTGTGGCAGATGCACAACTGCACTACTCAATAAACCGTATACAGGTGGAACTTAGGAGGAACCCTTCGCTTACCCTTCAGACCCAACAGGAAACCATTGCCCGCGCCGAGGCAAACCTCCAGGAATCCCTTGTTGAGGAGTCGTCGGCCCGCAATCATGAAGCCGCCGTTGCCAGTTCCATTCGACGAATACAGATTGCCACTCATGATGATCATGTCCTTGCGCGTGATGGGCGCCTCAATGGACTGGGCAATGCTCATGGAGCCAATCTCCACGCGCGGCATATCCGACTCATCGTAGGGCGTGAATATCTCAGTGGCATTCACATTGATGGTGATGTTGCCCCGCGGATTCGTGCGCTGTTGCAGGCGACGCTCCGCAGCTGCTTGTGCCAGACGTTCGTACTCCTCCCTGATCTCTGCCGGCGTCCGTGTCCGATGCACAATCTCCCAGCCCTCGGTCTTGAGTCCCTTCTCGCCCACCGAATCGTAGATGGCTCGCTGGTGCGGATCCGAAAGTACTTCATAAGCTCTTTTAGTGCGATTAAACATCATTTCGGCTTTTTTCTTGCTCTCCGGATCCTGATGCTTGTCCGGGTGATAAATGCGGCTCTGCTTCCGGTAGGCGGTGTTAATTTGCTCGGTTGTTGCCTGAAGCAGAGGACAGACAGGAGTTCATATGGCGATGACAAGCAATTAAATTAAATTAAATGCACTTACATCTCGCGGCAAATTGAGAAATGTGTAATAGTTCTCATCGAGTTCGGCGTCAGATTCGTTATCTGAGGCCATTTCGACTTAGACAATCGAGTCAAGTGTACCAGCAGTATATGAACAACAGCAGCAGCATCGGTCGAAACGAAGTTTGATGATTAAATTTTGGATGAAAATTTTGAAACTACTATTTTTTTAATACAAACTTTACGCAATAATAACAACACGTGTGATGGAACACGAAACGATGGGAAAAATCGTACATACACAGGGTGCTTCGGTTGGGCCTTGTTGAGAAGGCGGGTAAATAACGTCAAATGTTAAACTCAGTCCAACGTAGCTATTACATTTTGTATTGCTGAATTATTAAATACACAAATTTCAAATCAATTCTGCGAAGTTTTGTACATTAAATAGAGAAATCACAGATACATTTGCCACTTGAAAACGGTTGGCAGCTCTGTGCGTGATATTTCAATGCAACGCTGCGTGTTTCGTTTCCATTCTCATACAAAGATTATCTCTGTTCGCTGTTCGCTGCTACAACTCTGCTTCTGTCTCTATCCAGCCCTCGTAGGGAAACGTGCTCGTGGTTCGCTCGCTCTGACGAAATTTTCGCTTAGAAAAGCGGTGCAGTTTTTACAGCTGTTTTAATTGATAATTTGTGCAATTGATAAATCCAACAAGTAAAATAACAAAAATGCTGCGCGTTCCCAAGTTCTTACCGCGTATTGCACGCCAGGCCAGCTTTGCAGCGCCCACGAATATGTCCGGTGCTTCTAGCATATTCCGCGTAAGTACAAATCACCCATCAGCTTTACATAATACTCGGCGCGGCATGTTCTTGTGTTCGTTCGTTCGTTCGGTGCTGTGATGTTTCATATTCTCGCTGATGTTTCTCGAATATTTTCAAATAATAAGTGCATGTTTCTTGTCAATTACAGAGCCTGCCAGTTGCCTGCAATGGATTGTCGGGACTTCGCTACAAGTAAGTGAACTTTGACTTCTCAACTTACATACATATGTACATATTGTGTATAGTACATCTTCATCATGTGCCGCATCTCGGTGCGGCATGTTAAAGATCAAACCGTAGATAGTGCTTATGTAACAGAACGTTGCTGCCATTTCTGGCAATAAGTATACAGCATTTATTTCAACTGCACGTCTAACATTGCGTCAGTTTGCTTAAAGTTAATTAGAATTCTTTACCAAACTTCAGACAGCAGTAACTATGCGTGTATGTATGTACATAAGTACATGCATGCACATGCCGTTAGTGACACTTGCTCTGAATACCAGTTTAATATATGAACTATGTTTAAGAAAATACTTATCTTATACTTAGATAGTGATGTTGGTTCTTATATCGACTTTGGTCTTATATAACATTGTTGTTTCTTTTATTTATTGCTATTTTTTTTTTATACAGTTTCAAACTATTTATTGTAATTATAAATTAAATTATAATTAAATTCAATCTAGTCAGTTATAACTATTGCCATTATTGTCCCTTATCTCTTGCCTGTTGCTTTGTCGCTTATCAATTGTTCGTCTATTCGTCACTAACGTGTATTGGGTATCTCTCTCTCTACTTTATTGGTGCTATTCTCAGATCCAGCGAGGTTAAAGGCGCTGTTATCGGTATCGATTTGGGCACCACCAACTCCTGCCTGGCCGTCATGGAGGGCAAACAGGCCAAGGTGATTGAGAATGCGGAAGGTGCACGCACAACACCCTCTCATGTGGCATTCACCAAGGATGGCGAACGTTTGGTTGGCATGCCGGCCAAGCGTCAAGCTGTTACCAACTCGGCGAATACATTTTATGCCACCAAGCGTTTGATTGGTCGCCGCTTTGACGATCCCGAGGTGAAGAAGGATATCACAAACTTGTCGTACAAAGTCGTTAAGGCGTCCAATGGCGATGCCTGGGTGTCGGCCACCGATGGCAAAGTGTACTCTCCATCGCAAATCGGTGCCTTTGTCCTGATCAAAATGAAGGAGACCGCCGAGGCGTATCTCAATACGCCCGTCAAGAACGCCGTGGTTACTGTGCCCGCCTACTTCAATGACTCGCAGCGTCAGGCCACCAAGGATGCTGGTCAAATCGCTGGCTTGAATGTCTTGCGTGTGATCAATGAGCCAACTGCGGCTGCCTTGGCCTACGGCATGGACAAAACTGAGGATAAAATGTAAGTGAACGCCTGATATACTCATGAGCATACTAGTAATCTTAATGTTTATTGCTTTTTCGAATCTAGCATCGCTGTTTACGATTTGGGCGGTGGCACTTTCGATATTTCCATTTTGGAAATCCAAAAGGGCGTCTTTGAGGTGAAGTCGACCAACGGTGACACTCTGCTGGGCGGCGAGGATTTCGACAACGCCATTGTCAACTTTTTGGTTGCCGAGTTCAAGAAGGATAGCGGTCTTGATATTCGCAAGGATAACATTGCCATGCAGCGTCTCAAGGAGGCGGCTGAGAAGGCCAAGTGCGAGCTGTCTTCCTCCCAACAAACCGACATCAATCTGCCCTATCTGACCATGGATTCCGCTGGTCCACAGCACATGAATCTGAAAATGACACGCTCCAAGCTGGAAAGCCTGGTTGGCGATCTCATCAAGCGCACCATTCAGCCCTGCCAGAAGGCGTTGTCCGATGCCGAGGTAGCCAAGTCGGAGATCGGCGAGGTTCTGCTGGTCGGTGGCATGACGCGTATGCCCAAGGTTCAGTCCACAGTCCAGGATTTGTTCGGACGCCAGCCATCGCGTTCGGTGAATCCTGATGAAGCTGTAGCTGTCGGTGCCGCCGTGCAGGGTGGTGTTCTGGCCGGAGATGTCACTGATGTGCTCCTGCTCGATGTCACACCCTTGTCCCTTGGCATTGAGACGTTGGGCGGCGTGTTCACCCGTCTGATTTCCCGCAATACCACAATTCCCACCAAGAAGTCGCAGGTCTTCTCAACGGCCAGCGATGGCCAAACCCAGGTGGAAATCAAGGTGCACCAGGGAGAGCGTGAAATGGCTAACGACAACAAAATGCTGGGCTCCTTCACACTGGTTGGAATCCCACCAGCACCACGTGGTGTGCCCCAAATTGAGGTGGTCTTCGACATTGATGCCAACGGTATTGTCCATGTTTCGGCCAAGGACAAGGGCACCGGTAAGGAGCAACAGATTGTGATTCAGTCGAGCGGTGGCCTCAGCAAGGATGAAATCGAGAACATGATCAAGAAGGCCGAGGAATACGCCAGTGCCGATAAGAAGAAGCGTGAACTGATTGAAATTGTTAACCAGGGCGAGAGTATCGTGCACGACACCGAGACCAAAATGGAGGAATTCAAGAGCCAGCTGCCCGCTGAAGAGGTAAGCAACATGTCGATATAATTGTTGAATATTCTTATTAATTTAATTCTCCTTAATCATTGCAGTGCGAAAAGCTGAAAACTGAAATTGCCGATCTGCGCACTCTGCTGGCCAACAAGGAGACAGCCGATCCAGAGGAGGTCAGAAAGGCCACAACTCAGCTGCAGCAATCCTCATTGAAGCTCTTCGAGATGGCATACAAGAAGGTATGACAATAAATTTAATTATATAAACTGATTCTAACATTTCATTTGCTTTTCAGATGTCTGCTGAACGCGAGAGTGGAGCAGCTGGCGGTAGCTCCAGCAGCAGTTCAGGCGAACCTTCTGGCGAGGCCAAGAAGGAGGAGAAGAACTAAATTAGGCAACCATAGTCGTAGTTGTTGTTCCCTTAATTCATAATAATCACATTTGGATTTCGATTAAGTTTTACGTTAAACATAAAGCACATCATATACTATTCCTGATTCTTCAAAATCATAAACAATGTCCCCTCTCCCCCAATCCTCCCAATCACACATAAGCGAAAAGCATTTACCCAAATTGTGTAGTAATATGCGAGGACGAACACGACCTTCAAGATGCTGATACCAATTCCAAGCGATCATATAATACAGTTGCGACAGTTGCATTAAGTTTTTATTGTTTATAATGCATCTATCGCCTGGATCGAAGTCCTTTTCTTAAGTCTTATTTGGTAAAGTTGTGTATGTTGTGCTTGCTGTAAGATTTCCCCTATTTTTACCTTACATTTATTTTAAACTAGTTGTAGTTGTACAATAACGAGCACAGCAGCAGCTCCATCCGAACCACAGGACTAATCAATGGGTTGGTGGTTCAGCATATTGAAAGTCAATAATTTAAGCAAAATTTTACTTTGGTTTCCAGTGGAAAACCAATAAGTTGACTGGGTAAAACGCAACTAAAAGGTCAATACAAATGATATGTAAACTTAAAATATACGTGAACAAAAAAATATTATTTACAAACTGAAAAACAGTTGTTTTTATCAATTATGGTTAATGAATTAAATTTCTTGTCACCTTTAATCAGGGACAGTTAACAGTTATTTTCAAATTTTTATTTTAAAACTACGAAACAACAATTATTCTTAATTTTTATTTAAAAAGTCAAAAATAATGGGTAAAATTCATATTTTTTAATAAAAATTGAGAAATAGCATCTATTTCTGATTTTTTCAATAAAAATTAAAAATAAGAGCTATTTTTGATTTTTATTTTAAAAGTTACAAATAAGAGTTATTCCGTAACCTTTAATTTAAAAATAAAAAAAAATAAAAGTTAAGTTCAAAATCTTTTGAGCCATACCTGTTAAATAATGATTAGTAATCATAATCATTAGTAATTAGATTATTTTTGTTTAAAAGTCGAACTAATGATTAAATTACGATTATTATCGGTTGTTATTTATTTAATGATTACGATTACAAAAAATCAAAAATAATCTAAAACTTTTACCAATTTTCAAAAATAATCAGAAAAATCAAAAATAATCTTTCTGATTATTTCGGATTATTTCTGAATATTTTTGATTATTTCTGATACTTTTTGATTATTTAGTAAAAATCAAATTATTTTAAATTTTCACAATCAAAGTATCTAAAATAATCAGAAAAAAATCAGAAAATTAAAAAATCCGACTTTTTCTATATCTTATAAACTGAAAATAAAAATCTTTGGCTGATATCGATAGTCCCGACTGAAAAAGGAATTTTGGTGCTTACCATGCTTTTAATATTTTGTTACTTTGTTCTTTATTCACAATTTGATAAATTAACAGTTCGTTTAAGTTTCGTCTTAAGTTGTAAGCTTAAATGTCTATGAAATGGAATGTGTCTATAATACAGTGTAATACTAATGGGGTTTATCATTGATCGCTTGAGTCTTGACTAGACAGAGAGTATAACAATTTTACGCAGCTCCTGTTTGCAATTTGTACAGTGTGTAGTAGAGACCACGATTCTGGAGCAGCTCCTTGTGGGTGCCGCTCTCACAAACGACTCCGTTCTCGAATACATAGATGACGTCCGAGTCGACGATGGTGGATAATCTGTGGGCAATGCTGATTGTAGTACGTCCCTCGGCGGCCGCATCCAAGGCCTCCTGAACGATCTGTTTGGATAAGATATCATTAAAGATTTTGTTCACAACAGGAGGAATCATTAACTTACCTTCTCACTTTCCGCATCCAAGGCAGAGGTGGCCTCATCCAGCAAAAGTATTTTTGGGTTTCTGATAAGAGCGCGTGCAATGGCAATACGCTGCTTCTGTCCGCCGGATAACTGTGCGCCCTTCTCGCCCATGCGTGTCTCATAGCCCTGAGGAGGAATGAAGGATCAACATGTTATTCAGCTAATCAAAGAAACCAGATATCAAGGACACTAACCAGTGGCAAGTTTGTAATGAATTGATGTATGTTGGACTTCTGGGCCGCAGCTAGAATCTCCTGATCCGTAACAATTCTGGAATTATCACCATATGCAATATTCTCGCGAATAGTGCGATCAAAGAGTATTGGCTCCTGGGAGACAATGCCCAGCTGCATGCGAAGATTGGATATGGCCAACTCCCGAAGATCATGCTCATCGATTTTCAGGGAACCAGCATCGACATCATAAAAGCGCTGCAGCAGCTGAATACACGTGGATTTGCCACATCCCGATGGACCCACCAGCGCCACCTTCTGGCCACTTTGGACCGCCAGAATAAGTCCCTGGAGGACTTGAATCTCCTGACGCGTGGGATAGCTGAATTCCACCTTGTCGAAGAGCACATTGCCGTTGGAGTGCCAGGGCTTCTTTGAGACACCGGGACTGTCAGCGATCAGAGGCTTGCGATCGAGGAACTTCAAGATGGTCTGAGCCGCACTCACGCCCTTCTGCATGTTGGGAGCAAAGGCCAAGGCGCTGGCAATCGATGCTGTGCCCATGATCAAGGCCTGGGATACTCTACAAAAGAAAGACAGTTGTAAATATAGACCAGGTAAATTCTACAAAACTTATGCCAAACGTTTTCAAAAGCTCGGTTATATCGAATTTTCTAAAAAACAATGTTTTTTTAATGCGAATTTTTTTAAAATGGACTGTTTTTAGCTTGCATTTGGGCTGAATTCTATTTCGAACGCTCTTAAGTGTAGATTTAAAAAATATTCAATCAGAATGTTTTTAAATTCCGCCTGAGAAAAATTCTTTCTAAAAATAAGAATGAAAACAGGACTATATTATATCCTGAATAAATGCTTAAATGCATACTTAAATCTTTTTTTTTTAAACTTTCTTTTTTGCGGAAACTTTCACTCGATACTTTCTGATTATTTCGGATTATTTCTGATTATTTTTTATCATTTCTGATTATTTATGACTATTTAGTAAAAATCAAATTATTTTAAATTTTCACAATTAAAGAAGCCAAAATCCAAAATAGTCCGAAATTAATAAGAAAGATTATTTTTTCTGATTATTTTTGAACAATTGTAATAATTTTAGATTATTTTTGATTTCTTGTAATCGTAATCATTATATAATCACTAATATTTCAACAGTGAATTATATAGTCACTACGATTATTTCCAAAAATAATCGAATTGATTAGTAATTCTAATCGAAATTTATGATTGAAACTCACTTGAAGACATCACCGAAGAGCAGACCGCGATTGACCACGCACCAACCTCCATAGTACATGCAGGCGGCATAGGCAAAGAACATCATGGATCTCGCCATGCCATAGACGATACCTCTGTAGTGTGTGTTCTTCTTAGATTTCTAAAAACGAAAACCACAGATATATGAGTATAAGGAGTAAAAAAGGTTTGGGTTAACTTACTTCAACGGCAGGTGTCAGCATGTCAATATATTGCCTATGGAACATATCCTCGCGACCCAAAGAAACCACAGTGCGAATATTGGAGACGACCTCGACAGCCAGTTTTGTGGTGTTCTCCATGATCTTGGCATTGCCCATATTCTCCTGGGCCATCACAGTGCGTTGCAGGTAGAAGGAGATGAGAATGAAGGGCATAAAGGCAATCGCCACAAGGCCCAAACTCCATTCGTAGTACATGGCCAATGCAACGCCCAACACAATGGTTGCTATCGATTGGATAATGCTGCCAATGCGCTGACCTGTGGCCTAAAAGATGATGCAAATGTTTGGTAAATTACAAATGTTTATTGGCCAATCCCAACCACTTTTGATAAGCCCTATCAACTGTTATCTCGCTATCTAATCTAAATTATTTGCCAGCTATCGGTCATGTCAATGGGAGCTTTGATAAGCGAACCGATTGAACTTGATAATGCTAAGAACAACTTATCGCTGTACAATAGTTAAGTCAATTCAAGTATTTAAGACTGTTGTTAGCAGCTTGTATAATTGTTTGATCAGGAATTAATAATAATAAATTAAACTGATTTTACAGAAAGAAAAGAATTCATTATTGCTGAATTAAATCAATCAATATTTCAATCAAATGATTCAGATTCTGCTGCCTTTTTAAAGTCTTATTTAAACAACAAAATACTTAAAAAATATATGATAAACTCAAGAATTTGAATCTTAAGTCCTTTAGAAATGTAAATTGAAATTAATGAAAAATTGTTGTGATTTCATAAGTAGAAAAAATTTGGGGATTCCTGGATAAAATCAATCAATATTTGAATTTATCGAAATTTTAAAAAGTATTTTTGCATAAATCATATACTGGGGTGCTACAGAAATCTCTTTCACTTGAATTTGACGTAAATTTGTATGAAATTTAAGTAATTTTTCAGGTGAAAGAGATTTCTGTGGCACCCCAGATATTTCAGTTTTTCTTGCCCTTATACAGTCTGCTTTTAACAAATAAATTCCAAATAAATGTTAAAAAAATTACATGCTAAAATCAAGAATTTTTATCTTTAGTTTTAGTTTGATGTCTTTTTTTTCTCTCTGTGTACTTACACCTTGCACCGCAGCGGCATCGCCAGATAGGCGAGCACAGAGGCTTCCAGTGCCGTTGGCGCGGTCATCGAACCAGGACACCTCCTGCTTGAGCATCGCCTCGAACATCAGACCGCGCAGTCGCTCCGTGAGGCGTTCGCCCGCGATGCCGAAGCAGAAGATCTGCATGAATGTGGATATGCCGACGACAATGCCGGCGATGAGGAAGTACAGACTGTACTGGTTGGTGTTCTCCCTGACGTAGTCGTCATCCGGCGACTGCATCACCTGGATGATGCTGCCAAAGAGAAGGGCGAACACGGGCATCGCACAGCCCATGATGATGGAGCTGATGCAGCCCACTGTGATTTGGGGCCATTCGGGTTTGTTCATTCGCATGACGCCCAGCAAGGGCGATGGTTCCTTGTCCTTTTTCTTCTTGTCCGTCTTCTCCACCTCAGCCTCGTCCTCCTCCTGCAGTATCTGGATCTCCTGCTCGTCCTCATCCTTGATGTCGAAGTTTTTGTAGATGTCGCCAGTGGGACTGAGCACACTGCCGTCATCGTCGCCCATCTGTGTGGTCACCAGGTTGAAGTAGTGATTCTTCAGCATCATAAGCTCCTGGTGGGTGCCGCTCTCCACGATCTGTCCGCTGTTGATCACCACAATGCGGTCGGCACGTCGCACCGTCGACAGACGATGGGCCACAATGATCGTGGTGCGTCCCTTGCTGACCTTCTCCAGAGCAGCCTGGACCTTGGCCTCACTGGCCGTATCCAAGGCCGACGTGGCCTCGTCCAGCAGCAGAATCTCGGGATCACGAATCAAGGCACGGGCAATGGCAATACGCTGCTTCTGGCCGCCGGATAACTGGGCACCACGTTCACCCACCAGCGTGTCGTAGCCCTTGGGCAACTTCTTGATGAAAATGGCCGCGTTTGCCGCGGCAGCCGCCGCCTCGATGTCCTCCCGGGTGGCATCCTCGCGGCCATAGCGGATATTCTCGTAGATGGACTGGCCAAAGAGCACGGGCTCCTGGCCGACGACTCCGATGCGCTCACGCAGCCAGTTGATGTTGATGTCCCGGATGTTGGTGCCGTTGAAGTAGAGATCACCGGCCTGGGGATCGTAGAAGCGCTGAATCAGCTGGATGCAGGTGGACTTGCCACATCCCGAGGGTCCCACCAGGGCCACCGTCTGGCCACGATCAATCTTCAGATTCAGTTTGTTCAGAATGGGCACCTCCTTGCGGGTGGGATACTGGAACTCAACGTCACGAAACTCAATTGTGGTCAGCGGCTCGTTGAGGTCCTTGCCACGCGGCTCGAGGGGATTGATGGTTGGGATTTGCTCGATGATTTGGAATACCTTGGCACAGGCGCCCTTGGCAATGCCAAATGCCTCAATATATGGCGATGCCATGCCAATGTTCATGGAGCCCATCATAATGGAGAAGAACACGGTGATCATGGTGCCGGGATCATAGTTGGCAAAGTAGGGTTCGTGGCGACCCTTGATGACCAAACCGACGCCGTACCAAAAGGCCAGAGCATACGAGGCATAGATGAAGAACCACAGCAGACCAAATCCGATGCCGGAGAACATGTTACGCTTAATGTTCAGCAGCTTGGCGGCCACCACATTCGTCCTGTAGGCGGAAGCCTCCTTGTGCTCGCCCTCGAAGGCCTTCACCGTACGCACTCCGGACAGCGCCTCTTCCGCCACGACAGAGGCCTTGGCATAGACGTTCACCTCCTGCTTGGCCAGCCTCGAGGTGGCAACGGCCACAAAGCCCATGGCGACGAAGGTCACCGGCAAGCTGGTTAGACACACCAGAGACAATTGCCAACCCTTGACGAAGGCCAGAATGATGGAGCCAAGGAATGCGACTATAAAGTGCACAAAGATCACGACCTTTTCACCCAGACCATCCTCCATCTTGGACAGATCTCTGCAGGCATAAATAAAAATATTATTTTATTTATTTATTATAATTATTATGATTATTAAACTTACTCATTCATGCGACTGGCCACCTCACCGCTCTGATTAAAGTCATACCAGCTCATATCTTGATGCAGCACGGACTTGAAGAACTTGGAGCGTATGGACATAATCTGCGAGTGGGCAGCGTAATTGAAGCAGGTGATGGAGATGTAACTGCAGACCAGCATCACGATGCCAATGTATGTGTTCTTCAGCGAAAAGTCCTGCACGGCAGCCAGCAAGGCATCGCCAGTGGCGTCTCTCGTGTATCTGACGCCACCTTCGAGTAAACCGCTCAAGTTTATCATGTCCTGAAATAAATTTTAAAAATTCATTTAAAATTTTAACACTGATAGTTAGGCTTATAAAACTAAAACTAAGTTCTTCAAATTATTGATATTTAATGATTGAATTTTTTACCAAAATTAAAAATATTGTTTTCTACATTGTTTTCATTTACAAGTAGTATGAAAAAGATTTGCTAAATTGATATTAAAAAAATTATTTTTCGAATAATTTAATTTTATGGTACAATTAGCAAAATTATTTTCTAAATTATTTTTTATTATTATTATATATTTTTTTTATTATTATTAGAAGTTTTTTTAATTTTCGAAGAAAAAAGTAAAATTTTTTTTAAAAATTTACCATTTTTTAAGGGCTTTTGATCAAGAAATTGACTTTATTTTGATTTAATATTTTGCTAATTTTATGGTTTTGTAGACAAAGTCAAAAAGAATACTCACATTTGTGAGATCACCGAAGATCAAACTGTTCGCTGGCGTCGTAAGGCCCGTGGCGATCGCACCGAGGAATCCAATAAAGTAGAGAATCTTATCCTTGGTCGTGGCATAGCGGAACATTTTGAAGAAACCAACTGGTGGGACCTCCTCCTCCTTCGGCTTACTATCGTCTTCTTCGCTGTCATCGGAATCGCCTTTCTTGGATTTCTTTTTAGTCTTATTCGGTTCACTGTGTAGTAAATAGAAGCAAAGAGCACGCTATTTATGGATGTTTTACAAAACAATCGAAACTACTTATAAATTGGCAATACCCGTAGTCTCGTCATTATCGCTGAACTCAGACCCATTCAAGGCTTTTGAGTTTACGTTACGTCTGTTTTATTAATGCAAGTACTTGTATATTAGATTATTCATATCAGTTATCAGTAGGTTCGTCATAAGAACATACTTTTTAATGGTCATGTATGCGTATCAATAGATCACGCTTAGTCAATTTATATAAATTCGTACGTTATAACGCCAAAAGATATGCGCTCGTTCCTTTGTTATAATTTTCATTGCTACCATAAACTTTATGACTCCGAAATTCCAATTTTTTTGAAGCCGTTGATGATAATGAAAAAATCATTTGATACCAGTCCCGTCATATTGAAAAAGTCACAAAATCGCACGGTCATGGTTACACTAGTTTCTGATAGACGTCTCCATATTATTATCTGCACTTATAATAGCTAATTTATATACCTAAAGGTTTATCTATTGTAACAAAAATAGATTGCAAGCAAATTTATACATATTTATTGCTTGAGCTAGAAATTTTTTACGCATTTTAAAAAATAATGCAAGTAAAGTTTTATTCGAAAAGTTTTAAGGAGAGGGAGGCATCTGGCACATATTAAGAATTATCATAATAAAATTTTTTATATAGTATAATATAATTTTTAGTTTTAAAATGTTTATTTTTTATATAGTATAATATAATTTTTAGTTTTAAAATGTTTATTTTTTTTTATACTTTCAGTTTAAATTTAAGTACAATTCATATTGATTTAACAGCGTATTTTGTTTTTTTATTTTGTTTTAATTTTTATAAGTTATTTGGTCAACTGTATTTAGTTGACATTAAATGAATAGAAAATCACTTGCATTATTTTCAGAACCTACTTCTGTGTAATTAGGCATTAATAGCAAATAAAAATGTAAATGGATATCACTGTCTACTTATATTTCCATTAATGGCTCCAAATTGCATCATGTTAATTGAATTAATTTGAGAAGAATTATATTGATGTTTTGATTTTTTTGTACAGTCAATATAAAAATAAAACATTCACTTAGCCCATTGAGCTCGAAATTTAATTACTCAATTAAGTAATTTAAAATAGTTTCCTTTTGATAAGTTCTATATATATTTTAAATAAATGAATATCTAATGATATTTTTTCAAAATCACAAACTGTTATCCGTTTTTCAACTCACAAGCTTTTGCGTTCTTTATCGTTCGCTGCAAAGGATTCACCCATAACGATGTTCGATTTATATTGTGACAATCGATTTTCGTCGTCCTTGACGACACTACCGTTCGACGCGGTCATTGCGAAATTAGTTAGATTAACTTAAAACGTCCTTCACCGAATTTTATTTCTGTCGCGGGTTTTTTTTTTTAAATAAAAAATGAACTGAATATGACCACAGCTAGAATGAGACTTATGAAATTCGCAAAAACATATGGGTTTATATTTGAATGCTAGGCAACAAATTATATTAGTAGATATCGGCTCATGCTGATAATGTTTATCAGTTTATTGTGCTATTAATATGCTAAGAGTAGGTGGTAAAAGAGAGACCACGTGCTAAGAAAACAAAAGAGTAAATTCCAATAGATATTTGCAAAAACAATTACAAGTGGATTTGTACTTAGTTTTAAGAGTATTTCAGTAGTTTTCAATTTATTAATTGCAATTTCACCATACCTACAAAGCTCACCAGATACAATTAACAGACCTTTAAGGGCTTTCACAAATTGTAGAAATTACCCAATTCGAATACGGATGTCATGATTATTGTTCAAAAGCCAAAATAGAGAGCAGAAAAAGAATTACTCACACTGCTTACTCTCCTTACTATTATATTTATAGTATTTATCGCGAGCAGTTTGTTATCAATAGCAACAGCAAAAGCGTGACCAAAGTTAAACACGAACCAAAAGAATTACCTCAGAATTAAATTAGTATAATTGATATGTTATACATTGATTTACTTTTCGATTATTATATAATAAACTATTTAATAAGCATATTAATATTAATAGCATAGAGAACAAATTATCGCACTTAATTAAGCTTCAAATTGTCATTCGAGTTATTTGAAACCATTCGACAAAAGAGTTTCATCATCCATTGACAGTACTTTCCTGAATTCTTTTCTGATACAGTAAAGTCTGCATTGTTTGTGGTTCCTGGTTGATAAGATTCCAAAACAAAAAGAGAGATTCCTTAGTTAGTTTAGGTTGAATTGTAATATGCTATGTATAACGAAAATCAAATTTTCATAACTTTGCTAAAACTGAACAGTTTTTCAACCGGATTATCATTGTGATCATGATTTGGCAACTTAATTATTATTTTCGTTCACAAGATATCGACCTTTAATCAAAACTTAACTTTTCGAAAATTTAAAAATTAAAATCTCGTTTGATAATCCAAATAATTGTCGACCTTAAGTACTTGAAATCGAGTTGTCGTTTTCTTGATGTATTTTTACATTATTACTTATTACCTTTCATGCATCAGCGAAAGCAAACTCTATATTAATTGCTGTAAAGTTTTAAATAAATTTGCCTTGTTTTAAAACTAAACTAGTTGTTATTACGATAATTTTTTAACGGCTCTTACGCCCTCTATAAGTTTAAACTTGAATATGAGTAACAATCAGCTTCGACCAGCTGATCAGCTGCGGAGTGTTATACCATTTAGCTTTTTATAGGTACCTGCCATTGCCACTACATGTGAATCAAAGTTGCCACGCGTCAAAACTATCGGTGACTCTTTTTCAGTACTGCCACACAGTTGCATTTAATATAAGTCCGCTTGGACTGATGGCTGCAACTTTTTTTGTTAACATGGCCAAAGCTGCCATATGACTTTTTTTTACCGTTCTAGAAAAAGAAGAAATTGAATTCAATGAATTATATTCATTTATAATTCTAATTGTATTGCTCTAAGAAAGTTAAATTTATTTTGAAGAAATTACTGCCCAACTGCGAAATGAACTATTTAGTTCATTATTTAGTTGATGAATAAGTTCATTCGTTCATCTTAATGACCCGCTCATTTGAACTTTTTCAGAACTAAACGACACAGCTCGAATAAATAGTTGAATTGAGCCAAAAAGAAACAAAAAATGAGCCAAATTCAAAGAAGGCGCCGAATGTTAATTAACATTGCACTAGCCTGTGCTGCCACTCTTGGCACTGTTCTCTGTTAATATGTTAAAAAGAACTCTGTTGCTTAACAGTGCTCTGTTGTTTATCAGCGGAACTGGAGCGAAATTTCTACTGCGCGCTAAAATTTGAAAACGTGAAATTTTCAAAAATTAATTTAAAAAAATTGAGAAACAATTTCAAAAAAACAAAAACACCCAAAATTCGGTAAAATAATTAACTTTATTTAGAAATTGGTTTTGGTGGCAAAATCGAGAAAAAAGCCCAAAAACATTGAGAAATAACAGGAAATTTGAGAAACGAAAAATGTCAATAAATCGAGAAAAATTCTGTATGTCTCTGACACAAATTTCAAAGCTCTAGCTCAAAAAACACGTTTTCGGCCGAAAAAAGCAATGTCCAAAAATTGACATTGAAACCACACTTTTTTGTTCACGTTGGTATCAGGCGCGCAGAAAAACGCCAACATAGCAAGTAGATTTCACGAAAAACGTTTTGC
This sequence comes from Drosophila recens, assembly GCA_037043495.1. Classification (NCBI taxonomy): domain Eukaryota; kingdom Metazoa; phylum Arthropoda; class Insecta; order Diptera; family Drosophilidae; genus Drosophila; species Drosophila recens. The sequence continues at coordinate 42,490 of JBAMBJ010001448.1, read as the reverse complement.
GTTTAGCGGGAGCGAGAGGACGCGCTTTACAGCACATTGCTATGCATTGGTGTGACTGGTGCGGCTATCTTGGTGTATGTCATGTATATTTTCTGTCATTTTCCCTCTTTCTCTCTTCTTTCGTCATGTATATTTTCTGTCATTCCTTCGTTTTCCCTCTTCTTTCGTGTTTAAGTTTAGTAGAAAAAGTGCGAGTGACGTGCGCGGACCGAGCGGAACAGCGCGGACGAGAAAAACAAGCAACACAATAAATAGTTGAGCAGTTCAGAAAAAGTTGCTAAAGAAATAGAAACGCAATTCAACAAGTCATCAACATGGCAAGCGATGGAGAAAAAACTTTTACGCGTGCGGAAGTCGCCAAACACAATACGAATAAGGACACATGGCTGCTCATCCACAACAACGTCTACGATGTGACAGCATTTCTGAACGAGGTGAGCACGGTCTACAAATACATAAATGTAAAATGTAAAACAACAACAGTTTAGTGTCGTGGTACCACGTCGAAATCAGGGCGCGGGCATTAAGTCATTCCGGCGGACTAGTGAGAAAAAGTTTTCTTATCGTGACAAATTGGCTTTTTATAACTTGTTTGGACTGTGCTAAGATGTTCACCTTTGATACAAGTTAATAATTCCAGCACAGTGCGTGCAAATAAATGATGACTACCAGTGTGCAACAAGAGGAGAGTTGTTTGTGTCTGTACTTTGACCTATGGTCATTAGTTGACCTACAGCTTTTTATTCTCCGTTTCACATTCATATATGCCAATGCTTTTATTTGTTAAACAAAGAAAGTTATATTTTTGTAATTATATTCATAATTTTAATATTTCAGTTTTATTTTTGTGTACGGAAAGTTCCAAGCGCACGGTTTGAATTTGTGCCCATTATCAATGGAAATGGGGCAAAAGTTAAACAAAATTGTGCTTTAGCTAATTAACATACGTTTTGTATGCAAAATGTTTTTATTTATTCTTATGCAATTACAGTAGAACAAAACTTGATGAATTTACAATTCGAATGAATGTGGAAGAAGTTTAGTTTCAAATGGTGTAAATATTTAATTGAAATTCTGTTGGAAATCAAGATAGAAGAGAGAAAGAGAGAGAGAGAGGCAGACAGAGAGAGAGGTTTATATTAACTCTCAAAGTCAAATGATCGAAAACTACGTAGTAATTATTACAACGTCACTTTTTACAATCGCTTATAAAACGCAAAATAACGCCAAGATTAAAAGAAAATACCGATTTAAATCAAGCAAATCGAAACTAAACACGTTTCCCAACACGCTATTTTATGCTATGAACTGCATTATTAGTATCTTTATCTGATAAACAATATACATACGTATGTACTGTATTTATAAATGTCTTTGTCACTGTGATTGTTGTTCTTATTGCTGTGATAAGGCTAGCCGGCGGCTTTTTAACGTGCAATCTAATCATTACGTTGCATATTTCGAACGTAAATACTCGAAGAAAACTAAAGCTAAGTAGTATGATGAAAGTCTCACGTTCGCCTCGCAATCCACATTTTGGTGTTTATCAACACTGTGCAGCAATATAATCCCCCCTCTAAAGGGGAACAACCAAACAGCCAAACAATTTACCTTTGAATGTTTTAAACATTAGATTTTTTGTTCCTTTTTTATTTTGATTTGTCTCGATTATTTCACGGTCAAGAGATGAGACTGTTGATTTGCATATTTATCATCTGCATATAGAACAAGCGCATTAAATATTCGTATTCGTATCTTTGCAGCATCCCGGTGGTGAGGAGGTGCTCATCGAACAGGCCGGCAAAGATGCCACCGAGAACTTTGAGGATGTGGGACACAGCAACGATGCTCGGGAAATGATGAAGAAGTACAAAATCGGTGAACTCGTTGCCAGCGAGCGGACGAACGTTGCACAGAAATCGGAACCCACCTGGAGCTCAGACCAACAGAACGGCGAGGAGAGTTCGATGAAATCGTGGCTGTTGCCGCTGGTGCTCTGTCTGTTCGCCACGCTGTTCTACAAGTACTTCTTCGGAAGTGTTAAGCAACAGTAAAAGTCAAAAGATGGATTGCTGCAACTCTCACGCGACCGCTGAATACCTCCCATTCTGTCATCTGTCACAGACACACAACGTACACAAAACATACACACAAAAACATAGCAATACAGACGCATTCCAATGCCAATGCCTTTTAAACAAAATGTTGTGTGTTGCACGCTTGCAGGAGGCCAGTTGCCGTTGCAGTTGCAGTTGCGGCAAGCCGTGACTTGAGTAGAAAGAATTTGTGCTAAGTTTTAAAGATACATATATAATTGAAATATAGTAATGTGAATGTTTTTGGCATCTTGTATTTGTACTAACTGCTTTAGTAAGGGGCTACAGTTTTCTTATAGATAATTTTTTAATTTTCCAACATGCAACACAAAAAGATACACGTACATATATTTAAATATACAAATAAATATAAACGTATTCAAAATTGTACATCATCTAATTATTTGTCAATCGACACAGAATTCACTTGTTTACATATGTATATTTATTTATAGCTTGAACTTGAATATGTCAAAATTTCTGCAGGTAGCTGTGCTGGCAGGCAGCTCCATGCTTGGCGCCTCTTCCCTGACCTTTGGCCAGGAGCGGAACAAAGTGCCGCAAATGAAACGCGAGCTGCCCAGCCGCAGTATGAATCTGGACGCCCTGCGGCGTACGGAGTACGATATACTGATCATTGGCGGTGGCGCAGTTGGCGCTGGCTGTGCTCTGGACGCGGCAACACGCGGACTAAAAACGGCCCTGGTGGAGGCTGATGATTTTGGCAGTGGCACCTCATCGAAATCCAGTAAATTGCTGCATGGCGGCCTCAGGGATTTGGATCAGGCAATATCTAAGCTTGACCTGGCCGCCTTTCGGCGAGTTCGCAGCTGTCTGGAGGAACGCAGCAATATTGCCCACCTGGCGCCGCATTTGAATCAGCCGGTTCCCATCATGTTGCCCATTCATCATTGGTGGCAACTGCCCTCCTATTGGCTTAAACTGCATATCTATCATTTAATGGCACCCAGTAGCACAAGAGGATTCCAATTTATCAGAACTCCCGAGGCCCTCGACATCTTTCCCATGATGCGGCGTGACATCTATGGCGCCTTTGTCTTCTACGAAGGTCAGCACGATGATGCCCGACTGTGTCTGGCAGTGATCTTAACTGCCGCCCGTTACGGCGCCGATGTCTGCAACCACATGAAGGTGACGGAGCTGTTGCGGAACAAGGAGCAACAGATTGTGGGTGCCAAGGCTGTTGATCAGTTGACCGGTAAATCGTACAAGATACGCGCCAAAGTGGTCATCAATGCCACGGGACCGGGCAGTGATAGCATCTGTCGGCTGGAGGATGCTAACGCTGAGCCCCACTGCACTCCCACCTGGGCCTCGCACATCGTGCTGCCGCCCTTCTACTGTCCCGAGGAGGTGGGCCTGTTTGATCCCAATACACGAAGTGGATCCGCCATATACTTTTTACCCTGGCTGGGTCACACACTGATGGGCACGTCGGACGAGCTGCGTGAGTCATCGGAGGGGCCACAGCCATCGGAAATGGAGGTGCAATACTTGTTGGAGGGCATCAAGAGTTATATTAATCCGAATTTCGATGTTCGTAGATGCGATGTTTTGGCCGTTTGGGGCGGCTATAAACCGTTGCCCGCCGAGACGAACGAGTTGAGGTATTCCCAGCTGAGGAATCATCTCATTTCTCTGGGGCCGGGCAACATGATCTCAATTGTCGGGGGCACCTGGTCGTCGTTCCGTGTAATTGCCGAGAAGGCAATTGACGTGGCCATCCACAGTGGAGGGCTGCATCCAATGCGCATTAACTCGATTACTGCGACATCTTGTAAATTGGATGGAGCCGATGGCTGGTCACCGAACATGTTCATACGCCTGGTGCAGGACTTTGGCCTGGAGCGAGATGTGGCCAAGCACTTGACCGACACCTATGGCTCGAATGCCTGTAAGGTGGCCGTGTGCGCCAATCCCAGCGGCAGTTCGTGGCCCATATCGGGCAAGCGGTTGCACTCGGAGTTCCCCTACATCGAGGCCGAAGTGCGGCAAGGTGTTCGGGATTATGCGTGCACATTAGTCGACATGGTGGCACGTCGACTGCGCGTTGCCTTCCTCAATGTGCACGTCGCCGAGGATATTCTGCCGAAAGTGGCCCACGTTATGGCCCAAGAGCTGAATTGGTCCAGAAAACAAAGGTCGCGAGAGATACTCGATGCCAAGAAGTTTCTGCACACACAGATGGGCCAGTCACCCACACTGGACCCGGCCCACATGAGTATACCCATCAAGCTGTCCGTGCAACAGGTGCAGAAATATGCATCACACTTTAAAATCCTGGATGACCAAGAAAGTGGATATGTGTCCGTTAATCAATGTTGTGCGGCCATGAAATCGTTTGGCGTCAAAGAGGTGCCCGTGGATCTGATGCACAACGTCCTGCGTGACATTGACTGTCACTCGCAGGGCAAGGTGAATCTGTACGAGTTCCTGCTGCTCATGTCCGCCGTTGTGCACGGCGACACGGCTTATTTACGCTACGCCAAGTTGCGACTGGATCAAAGACTCTCGACAATTAGTAATCGTAAACGGCAGATGATCCCAGTGGAACGATCTGGAGGTGGATTGTAATGTTTGACTACTATTCAAGTAATTAATGTCCGATGTATTTTTAAATTGTCAAAGTGAAGTTGCCAGATTGAGCAAATACAGTCACACAGCTTGGCCATACTGGTGTTGCCATACGATTAAAACTTGACGAAACTTTAACGACTTTGTGATTTGAAAGCAAATTATACTGTATATATTGTTTTTTATTTGCTAGTGAAAATCCTTTTAACACTGATTTGTAATCATTAACATTTAATATTCTCTTAACAAATCATGTATGAGTATGCAGGGCTTAAAAAGGTTCTCGTTTAGTATATAGTTAGATATACATATATTTGTAACATTTTATAAAGTTGTATTTGTTTCAACAATTACAATAACATATGGATATATTGTGGATTTGTTGTTGAGTTTTGTATTTATGTAATAGACGTGCAATGTAAGAAAATCGTTACAAATTATAGTTGTATATTTATGCTGTGTATGCTAAAAGGGGGAATACTCAAAAAGAAAACATAAAATAAAATAAATATTGTATTGTAATAAGTAAGAAATATAAATATTTGTTGCGATATGCTATTTTTACATATGTACGTGCATATGCATAGGAAATACACTATTTAACTTGATTTCTTGGTACTCTGTAGACACTTTTCTTTCACTCATTGACATGATTTGATTGGCTAATCTAAATGTTAGCTCCTAAATATTGACCTGAGCTGCGAAATTTATTGTATAATTATTGTATGCATGTCGGTCGACGTGTGAGCGATAAAATAAATGAAATATAAAAGTGAATTACAGCATTAGACTTAATTATCAAACATATGTGCATATGGAAAACAAAATAAAACACTGAGATTGATTCGACGGTATTGGTGCACTGGGCATGATAAATATGCAGCGCATTAAACTGCCTAGGCGACAGCATCGGTGGCCAGCTCCTCCTCGACGGTGATGTACATGCCCTCCTCCTCATAGGCGGAATCGTGCTTGGCCAAAATTCTCAGCAATGGACGCAAACGCAGCCACCACTGTTTCTTCGGTATGCGTTGGCTGGGGAGAAAAAAAAAAAAATAATAATTAGAACTTTTTATATTACTCTATCAGCAAAATTTAACTAAAGTCGTTTCAAATTGCAACAGTATTTTTTAAGTGTCTGTTGCGAATTTTGTTTAAGCCGACCTAAGCTGTCGAATAAACTTAACGGTTACTTACTCAAAGTTTGTCTCGCCAATGAGATCGACCAAAGGTGTGAAACGGTACTGGCGAGAAACGATGCCCAGCAGCGTTGCCGTATCATTGGACTTGCAGTTGACTACGCCATTGGCATCGATATTGTTCTTGATCTGTGTTGCCAGCCAGTCGACACACTTGGCGGCCATTTTGGTGCCCATGTTGCGATCGAAGGGCGTGGGTGAGCCGCCCTGTTGCATATGGCCCAAGATGTTCATGCGGCAAGTGAAGAGACCCTTACCCTCCTCCGAGTACAGACGGTAGATGAAGTCGGTGGAGTAGTTTTCACTGGCCTTCTCGTTGCGCAAAATAAGACCGCGTGAGACACCTTCCGCCATTTTGGATGCCATGTGGTAGACATCCTGCTGCAAGTCCTTGATGGAGAACTTCTCCTCGAAAATATAGGCAGCATCCGCGCCACCGGCCAAGCCGGCCAGTGTGGCCAGATAGCCGCAATATCCACCCATTGTCTCTATGACGAACACACGGCGTTTCGTGCCCTGGGCCGATTGACGAATGCGATCGCAAATTTCGGTAATCTCATTGAGACCCGTGTCACAGCCGAGCGAGAACTCAGTGCCGGGCACGTTGTTGGAGATGGTTGCTGGCACAACGACAATCGGTATGCAGAACTCTGGATAATTGTCGCGCTGATCGGAAATTTGTCCAGCGGCGTGATAACTCTCAAATCCGCCAATGATCAGCAGACCTTGGATTTTGAACTCCTTGAGGCGTGCAGCGATCTCCTTGAATTTACCCTCGGGAAGGGTGCGCTTGGTGCCCAGATAAGCACCGCCCTGGCCAACCCAACCGGATACATCCGACCTAAAAATCAAATCAAGAAGTTAATATATATATAAATAATGTAATATAAATAAGATTTTATGCTACACACCATCCCAGCTCGCGGACGTTGCCAGCAATGAGACCCTCGACACCATCGTTGATTCCAAAGACAACATCGCCGCGATAAATCGCATTGCGAACAAAACTGCGTACAGCCGCGTTCATGCCACAGGCTGGGGCACCGATGTGCATCACCGCCAGCCTGAAGCCCTCAATGCCCTTGCCTTGTTCGTCGAAGCACTCCTTGGGCGGCTTCAAGCGGGTCAACATCTTGTAGGTCTCCAGATTGCGTTCAAAGGAACGACCACGCAGCTTGACAGCGTCGGCCCAACGTTTTTCCGACATGGCCTTTGCCACGGCCTGGGTGCGTTCAACGCACTCCATGAGTGGCACACGCACCGTCTGGTTGCCGTCCAGGGAAATAACCACGGGCACCGAGTCGGGTGTGGCCTCCATCAGGGCAAGAGTAGCTTCAGCGCCCATGCGACAGGCCTGTTATAAAGTGAAAATATATTTTAATTGAGCTATGGTATAAAAAGGTAAGTAAACTAGGGATCACGACTGTGTGAGACCCTGTACTTAACGTGTAAGCAAGTGGAAAAGGCTAAAGCTATGTCGAGATTTACCGACATGTACACCTATTCAATTTATCTGCATTTAAAACACCTACATACCAAATTTGGTATCTCTAGCTCTTATTAAGTCTTAGATTAAGAACTTATTGAACCCGAAAAGACTTACCAAAATACGATCGAAGGCGCTAGGGTTGCCACCACGCTGCACATGACCCAGGACAGTGATACGAGCATCGTGCTTGAGACGCTCATCGATCACCTTCCTTACATCCTCGGCGGTAATCGGCTGACCCTCGCGATCCATGGCACCCTCGGCGACAATGACAATGTTCAGACGCTGGCCGGCCGAACGCTCCTGTATCAGATTAATTGGTCACGTTTTTTTAATAACATTTCTTGAAACATGTTTTAAAGATGCTAATTAATTACATAGTGCACACAAAATGGTAAAGCAGTGAAGAGTAGACAAATAGACAGTACGTATGTATATGAAGAGTAGGAATATATGATGGTATATGTATACATACATACATAAATAGTTAGCATAATAAGTGAAAGTATGAAAGTGTAAGGCGAAAATAAATAAAAGCAATAAACAATTTACTTGTCAAGTTATGTAGGCAACGTACAAAATAATATTAAATTAAAGGCAATTGAAATATGCCCTGAAACTGTTAGCCTTAACTACACTTTAACCCAATAAAAGCCAATTTATTAGCCAATTAGTTTTTCTGACCAAAAGCTGCAGCTGCTTTCGTAGAACATCTGGTTTGAAAATGTTAGATTTTGAATTTAATATTGAAATGAAATATACGATATATGTAATCGAATATATAGATACGATTACGAGAGTAAGAATAATAGGAAACAATAACACCGCAGAGAGTTAACTAAAAACCTGGATATTCCGCTGACCTGAAGGAGTTTTTTGCATAGAAGATCCTGCCAGTTAATTGGAACGGGCTCTTCGGGTATGAACATAAAATCAGCTTCTGTAGCAATAGCTGTTGAAATGGCTAAATAGCTAAAAACCAAAAAGTAATAAAACACAGAAAAACAATGCATATGAGATGAATTGTTATTTGATATATATTATTTACATTATGATAGGGACAAAGGAATAACGTGGGAAGGAAAGGAATCATACATTCAATTGGGATCGAGGAATTATGGATGAATATTTCAAATGAAAAAAAGCTTACAGTGATGTATAAGAGAATAAATTACACTCGAATATAAGAAATCAATCTGTAATCATATCAATCACATTTCAAGCAATACCGACAGCAATAAAAGCAAAAGTTTAAGAAATAACGCACAATACTGATGTGTATTATAAATTTATTAAATGCTGTCTGATTGGTGCCTAATTGCGTATGTATGTGTATGTGTGCGAGTTAAAACATATGTATTTTTTAATTGCTAGTGTTGTTGTGTTTTGTAATCTCTAGAGAAAAGCTCACAACGAAAAGCAATGTAATTAAGAAAGAGGGAGAGAGAGGTAAAATATTCAGTTCTTGCCTGAGCTAATTGAGTGCAAAGCCTATCTGGCCAATCGGTTTTTGGCGGCATTTCGGGAATAAATATGAAATCAGCCTCGCTTGCCAAGCCGCCAACCAGCGCTAAATAACTGCAAAAATATGTAGTAGTTTTAAAGATAATACATAGTTAACACATATAAAGGGCAGGTCAATGGGACTGTGGGCAGAGAACACATTAATAAGGAAGAGTTCGAAACAAATAGTTAGTACGAAAGGTAAGAAATGTTGACAAACAAAGGAAAAATTTTGGTGATATCACATCAGATAGATCTCAATAAAAACTAAAATGCAATCGGAAAATTTCAATAAGACAAGTCGAAAAGAGTTTTTCCTTCCTAACAATGATCGATCTTACATTTTTTCTTACTCTGAGAGAGAGAGAGAGAGAAACGTGAAAACATCAAATGCTTTGATTCAAGTCAACAAAGTTTGAGATTCGAGCTGTCAGCACAGACATACAAGTATACAAGAGTTTGAGACATGGATCGATCTGAGTGCTTGCCTGTTCCAGTTTTCGTACAAGATGATCGGGCCAATCTGTTGGCGGCGGGCTCTCTGGGAGAAAGACATAATCTGCCTCAGATATAATGCCAGCTATAACAGCTAAATAACTGTAGGTATTCAAGGTATTTAATTGGCAAAACTAACAATTTTAAAGTAGTTACATCACAGACTATCGTCAGGCTATCCAAAAAAATATTAATTTTTAATCCGACAACAATTGACTTACCCACAGTGACGACCCATGACCTCCATAATAAAGGTACGCTGATGAGAGTACGCCGTGCTGGCAATGGCATCAATGGCCTCGATAATCCGGTGCAGTGCCGTATCTGTGCCAATGGTCATGTCCGTGCCACAGAAATCGTTATCAATGGAACCCACCTGGAATGTATCATAAATTTATTGAAACTGAATAATATTTATTTATGTGGCATAAGAAATCAGTTACCAAGCCAACAATGTGCAGCACATTGTACTTCTCCTTTTGCTCGGCAGTAATCGTGCTACTCTTCGCCAGCTCATCCAACAGACTGGACCACTCCTGACGGAACAGATTGGCACCGGTCAGCGAACCATCACCACCAATCACCACCAGGTTGGTAATGCCACGCTGGATCAGATTGTTGGCGGCCTTAAGGCGGCCTGCACGCTCACGGAAGTCCTGGCAACGAGCGGAGCCAATGATGGTGCCACCACGATGGATAATCGATGAGACCGAAGCCCAGTTAGCCTCCTGAATACAGTCACCTCCATCGACCATGCCCTGATAGCCTTCACGGATGAAATAGACCTGGTTTCAATAAGAAATAATTTTAATTAATAATTATTATAATTATTTAAGCAACATTTATAAATCTATGTTTACTTATGCATAATATATCAATCCATTCCACCCAATTACCGACTGCTTAATAGTTTATTATGATTATCTACACTTATCAGCGTTAATTAGTGATAACGCTTAGCAATGATTATTAATAAGTAAATGAGAAATTGTTGTCAAGTTAACCATTTGATTCCAAAAGTAATAAAAGCTTAAACATGTATCATTTTATATAAAGAAATTCCTTATAAATGTTAAAACCTCATTTTATAGGATCGTTCTGAGTCATTCATATATGATATACAATATATGTATCTTTAAGATACAGACAGACAACAGACGAGCGACAAACATAAACAAATATTCCCTACAGTTACCAGTTAAATTGTTTATATGAAAATCACTTATGAACCTAATATGCATACTATAAATATAGATATTCATTTACTGATCAAACAAAGTATTTTTTAGAAAGCCAAAGATCAACGTTGGACATTGCAAATGGTAATATTTTGAAAATTGATTGAAATAAATTAAATTCGTTTTATTCAATTTCCATTTGAACTAGTGAAAGTAATCATTTTAGTTGAAATTGTCAAGTGATGTGATATCACCTTATCTCCCATTCCAGTTTGTCTCTGAATGAATCACGAATACTCGCATATAATTGCTTTAAAGACCCCTTTTTGGAAGGAAACACGTTCACAAAACCATAATTGATTGAAAGAAAATAAAAGTGGCATTGAGAAAGTAGCCTCGCGACAATTCAAATTCATTGCAAAAATAAAAACCATGCAATTTTGTGTAATTTATTTCAATTATTTAAATTTGGATACAAGAAAGAATTGCCATATTTCGGATGACGAAACTTTTGAATACCCTAACCAATTATTGTTGCCGTAAAAGACGATTCCATTTTAATTTATTCTAATTGATTGGAGTATATGCAAAGTATTTCTTAGAGAAAATTAATTATTCGATTTACTATTGTGTGTAATAATTTGTAAATATGAAATTATTTATTTATTAATTTTTTTATCAAAATAAAATATTGATTATGTTTTCAATAGGACCTACTACCATGTTATTCCCAGACTAAAGATATATGGCCAGGGTCAAAATTATCATGACGTTTCGCTTATCTGGTTTGGGTTCACAGTTAAAATTCTTCTACATTCATCGGTAAAGTTACTACAATAAGTAAACTACCTTGCCTAAATATTTATAGTTTATGGAGTCATAATAATACGTTACACGCATGGTGACTAAGTAACAATAAGTGTTAATAATAAAAAATCTAAAAAAAAAAAAATACAATGTAAAAAGTAAATTAAATTATTTACTTTTTAAACAATAACGGCATTTTCGTAGATATTTCTGGTTGATCTTCTTTAAGTTGCCCGAAATAAACTCAATGTCAAATGCGCGCACACACAGATACAAATTGATTGTGTGCGTGTGTGTGTTGGGCGATTGGTGTGAGAGACACTTTTATTTTTCTTTTTTATTTGAATATTTCATTAGGTTATCTAACGGCACTTGACACCAAAATTTGTTTAATCACTTTATGTAGAATAAAATGTTTCAATTGCTCTCAATTTTAATTGCACATAGGAATATATAGAGAATAAACAGAGGGTGGGTTCAATGCCTAAACTTGGTTTGGGGGGTGATGACCGATAAGACCGATATCTTGTTGGTTCACATTATGTTAATAAACTCACCTTGCATCCCAAATAGATGGCCATGCGGACGCAGGCTCTCACCGCCGCATTCATGCCCTGGGAGTCTCCGCCGCTGGTGAAGACGGCCAGGCCCTTGTCACGCTGTGATCCGCGTGCCAGGAAACGTTGATTAATATCACTATTCATTTTGCACTAGTATTCTTGAGTTATATTATGATAACAGTTGGATTTTGTTGTATAAAGTTAACACACAGTGAATTATTATTCACATAAGCATAAGAGAAGGGCACGGCACGGAGGAGCAGCTTTGAGATGTCCAAATAAATGACGAGAAATTATGTTGCCGCGGCCTGTGTTGTGTGGTTTGTGCCTGCGAGACGATTTTCAGTAACTGGCTACGACGAGAGCGCGACGTTCGGGCACACAGAAGTTTTGGTTTTGACGTTTCAAGGTGACCTTTAAACGCAGCAAACGCTTTTCGCTAAGCGCAACTACCGACGAAACGACGCAACGACGACACGACACTGATGCAATAAACTGGCTGTGTGGTGCTTTGTATCGCCACCTTACAGCGCCACGGATTCAATTGTATTACACTCAGTTCAATTATTCATAATACGTTTAATTAATATGCTTTGTAATAATATCGAGAATGCGTACGAATTCGGCTATCAATAAGTAGCAAATGTGGGCGAAAATGGGCGAGATTACCCTATTGGACTCTTTTTTTGTTTACCCCACACAATCACAACTGAGTGTGAGTGTCATAATGACAGCTGTGCAACAGCTGTGCGCGCCTAGCGAGTAAAAGCTCTCTCTCTCTCACGCTCGTGAGCTTTTGGCATGCGCAACGCAAGCTTTAGCTCAGCAGTCTATGTGAGTTTGCAGCCGTTAGCAGTTTGAACCTCGAAAAGTGCTCTCTCTGTATTTGAAAGTGTTTACAACTTACATATTTTCTGCGATATGGGCTCACGTAGTCCTCTCTGTCTTCAAAGCAGTGCAGACATTTTTGTAACTCTTTTCTTTCGTTTTCACGTTTATCACTTATCCTCCCTTCAGCTCCTTTCGAATTTTCGCTACTAAACTTGACTGTCATCTGCAAATTACAATTGTATGCATATTAACTATTACAACAGACTAACTATGTGTATTTACTTACTTTTTGCAGATTTAAGTAGTAAGGTATCTGGTGAAAATTGTCAGTTTTTCGCAAATAACCGCAGTTTTCACAAAAATCATCTTGGCCGATCAATAGAGAGTCTTTTGCCTCAGAAGATTCATCTGTGATTTTGGAGATAGCTCGGATAAACTTAAATAAACTTGTCACAGTGTTAAAATTCTCGAGTTGACTGCTATTAAACGTTTCACATTTTATCTTTGGACTTGGTTGTAAAAAATAAAATGTTAGCTTGCAAATTATATAGATATTCAAATGCTTAGTAACTTACCTACTCAGAAATATAGAACCCATGCGACCCAAGTTGTGGATAATGCCATTAACAGCACAAATCACGGAAAACAATTCCCCAAAGTTATCGCACAAATACCGATAGTACAAATGGACATCAGTCTCCCGTAAGGACATTAAATAGTCATATTTTTGAACGGGACTCTTACAGTTTGCCAATCGCTCGTCGATCAAAGTTAGTTTTTTAATCAAGTCAACTCGATTATCTACAAATTTGATTCGCTTGCGACTCCATTGCGACTTTTGATGCTGGTTAAAAAAATGTATTATTATTACTACAGTCAGACTTCCCTAACTGCAAAGAAAAAGTTTGAAATATGGAGACTTCGACCATTTTTAGATCGAGTTAGAGCAAATTCGAGTTATAGACATTCAAGGTTTGGAAGTTCGACTGTATTTAAATAAGTAATATTTTTAGATATGTATTCCTCACCTCTTTGAAGTGTACAGACTGAAGCCCGTTGAAGGCATTACAAGCTTTCGAAAAGCATCGACTTATTCGACAATATTGATACTTTGGCAACAAGTCATGCGGTTGAAAAATACTACGGAGAGCATTTATTGCATTCAATCCTATAATACATATATATTCATACAAACCTTCCCAATAATTTTGAAAATACTCGTAATTTGCTTGCATACATACCAATTTAGTCAACTAACAAATTTTACATTTTATATTTTGATTTAAAAACCAGTGCCTAATACGGAGCACATTTTCTAAACATTTTATTCAAAATAAGAAAAGCCTACTTCCAGGGATTAAAGCCGTTACCATAACCGTAAACGTTAGCCGATTAAAATTGTTAACCGGAAAGGTAACCGTAACCGAAACAAAACTTTCTTATTATACCAAAACACAAATACTGAAATTACTCCAACCTAAATAACCATTTAAAAAGCGATTCAGTCATATCGGGTAATTTGTTAAAGTTTAATCATCGTTTTTTAAAACTACATTTTATTTTTTTCCTGCAACTGAAACTGAATCCACAAAATACTTTTTACCCTCGAACTCAAGATAAATACATAAATAAAATATAATTAATGATTTAATACTCCATTTCCAACTTTTTGAAAGTCTCGAAAATATAATTGGTATGAATTTGATAATTTTCTTATAATTTGAATACAGATAGTAAAAAGTATTTGTACGAATTCTTCATTTACTTAAGGTTGTTGGTCATCAAATACACCATTAATTCCTTATTTGGTGTTAGCATAAAGCGCTTTTTTATCCATTTTATGGGATGTGTTTTTTCTTCAGATTTGGACTTGGAACCCGATCTTCCAGCTTTTTTGGAGTCTGATTTTCTTAGGTCATTGATTCGCTTGCGTAAATATTCCACAGCATTGGCAATGTCTAATGGCTTAGCCTGTTTCTTTTTATGTTTTTCCACCAGAGTTGGGCTTCAAAATTGATTGAGAAATATGTGTCTTCTTAGTTATACATAAATGTATAGAATAAATGTATGCTTACATATTGGGCAGGTATATTTCAAGTTGTTCAAATTTGCGAATGACGCCATCGACGGCATAGAGTATGGCCAACACCTCGCCTGGATAATCGCACAGGAAATGGTAATAGATATCTAAGTCCTGATCCCGCAAGCTCATTAAATAATCATATTTCTTCAGTGGATTCTCCAAGTTTGTCAATTGTGCTCTAAAAGATTTCAACTTATCTACCAACGAACCCTGACAATCAATGATTGGCTTTAGCTGCCGTTGTTTAAGAACATCTAAACGCTAATAATATAATATCTTTATATCTAGAGATATACGCAATTATCATGTATATCTTACTCACCTCACTTACGGGAGCCGTAAAACCGCCATAATATTTACAAGTTTTCGAATAATAACGATTAAAACTTGAAAACTGATGCTTTGGCACCAATTCAGTCAGTCGTATCAAGCTATGGAACAGTTTAAGATTTTATTCCAAGTTTCGGAAGTTGTTAAATGAGCTAGTTAATCACCTGATTGTAAGTTTGGTAAAAAGGCGAACCTTGTTTGAATACATACTAAATAAATGAAATTAGAAATTTGGCAGTGTTATATTAAAAGGCCTGTCAGTGTAATTTTTAAAAACTTTTTGAATGATTGTAAATCCCTGACATGCTTTGTTTTTATAACACAATTTAACGTATACGATCAAAAAAGTTGAGTAGATCATGGAAATGGAAGCGTTTTCGAAAAATTAATTATTTTTCGAATTTTTGATGTTGTTCCTTCATCTTTCAGTACATTTCCAGTTCGAATAAATCGATTTGGCCAAGCAAGCACTTAAATTAAAGGCAACGAAAAGCTCTAAAACTCTCTCTCCCATATAGAATTTAGATCGACTTAAAAAGTTAAAAAATTCGAGTTTGAAAACTCGCATATTGTCCTAAAAAATAGAAATCGTAAAAATGATTATAGTCATTTTTAAATTGAAATTGAAAGGCAATAGATTTCTTGTTTTTTTTTTATTTTTATTCGTTTTTGTTTTTTTTTTTTGGTAATTAAGAAACTGTAATTTCAATAAACTTAAATGTTTCACATCAATCTTTGCCTCCATGTTGCATACAATTAATGTGTGCTCACTGTTTATAACTCATTTTGGATCTTTTATAGTATTTATGTAGTATTATTATGCATTGCAGTTTCGACTTTTCATATGCCTCACATTTATTATTATTATTATTTTTAGTTTTTATTTATCTTTATGTATTTGTTGTAAGCGTAAATTCAATTGCGAAAATATACAGTTACTTTGCTTATACACACACATGTATACGAATATACTCATATATATCTTTAGATATTATTTTCATTTGCTGGACAATAATAGTTTATATATATATAGTATTTATATACATATATGTGCATATATTTTAGCGATTTTATGTTGTAGCTCTTGTTGACGCATTCGTGAATTTAAAATTGAATATACTTAGATTTCAATACAAGTATTATTATTATTATTTTGATTAGTTATCATTTCCTGTTGTTGTTGTTGATGCTGTTATGTATTTTTTGC
The DNA here is from genome assembly GCA_037043495.1 of Drosophila recens. Taxonomy (NCBI): domain Eukaryota; kingdom Metazoa; phylum Arthropoda; class Insecta; order Diptera; family Drosophilidae; genus Drosophila; species Drosophila recens. The sequence continues at coordinate 26,117 of JBAMBJ010001448.1, read as the reverse complement.
CTTTTGATGATGATCAACCATAAAGCATTTGAAGAGTTAAGTAGCATTTAAAAAGCACAATTAATCAATTCAAAATTGAATATCAATAATAAATTATATATTTAGCATCATACACTTGCTTCACATACCGCGATCGCTTTGCATAGAATTCGAATTTGACATTGAAACACATCGATTATTAAAAAAAACTAAAAAGAAAAACACTGAGACATTTATAACAATTGCACATTGATAATAATGATATTGCTGTTGCATCTGCATAATTTGCATATAGTTAGTATACATATATAATTAATATGTTAGAAATAGTTATCGCATTGACCATTAATCTCATTCTTGATCCAGCTAGCGTAGCTATCGAAATTTTTAATTAAAGTAGAAAAAGAATATTATGAAAAATATTCCAAAATAGGCACAATAGAACTTATGCCTTTAGATTTAGATCCATAATTTAATTTCTGGGTGCTGGTCTCTTTCTTTTTTTAGCACACTGAAACATGATCAATATATTTATAATTTTTATATTTCTTGCTTTAAATTCAATTGTGGTTCAACTGTTTCTTGGATCTTCAACAAAATGCATTTTAAATGCAAAACTGCGTTTGATATTATGAACAATAATAAAAACAAAAATAGGGTTGAAAATAAAAATAAAGGTTTTTGTTGTGGTTTTTGTTTTTTTTTTATTTGTTGTATTTTAGAAAAGAAAGAATTACAAATAATACATAATTTGTTTCTTTTGGTTCGCATTGTGTTCTGCCTTTTTTTTTTGGCAGATACTGTTCTTCTTTGACGACGAAAAATATATATGTATAGGCATTATTTGTAATTACATGTTTGTATAAACCAATTAGCCTTGTTGTTTTTTTTAAGGAAAGTGACGCAGCGCATTAAACAAAAAAATAAAAGACATTATACGTTGTTGTTGTTTGTTGTTGACTGTGTCTTGTGTTCTGTTGTATGTTAATATAAAACAAAATGTAATTATTTATTAAAACATAATTATAATAAATAATATTACTTTTAGGCATAATGTATAGGGGTACGCAGTTGGCCTAAACAGCGGAATAGTAAATAACCAAAAACAAAACAAAATTCACATCTTAGCCATTACACAATGTATTTGTTACTCTTCTTCTTAGCCATCTTCAAGCCGTTTTGTTGGTAGAAGCTGAAAGTTTACATTAATTGCTTGGTTTGGTTTTCAATCCGTTCAATTCTCGTATATATAATGAATATTTGCAAGAGCATTTATTTATTATTAACAAAGACAACTTGAAACGGCATGTGAAGCAAATTAAGACGTTTTGTATTCATTTTTAGACTTTAATTGGCTTTTTTGTTGTTGTTGTTGTAAGTTGTTCTTTATACAATATTTGCTCGAATACACATATTTCAGATTTCATTAGAAAATGTTTTGTTTCAAATTGCAATATGCACATGCGCATATACACTTATATACTGTCTAATCAGATTCATTTTCCTCTTCTTTAGTTGTGTTTAATCATGACAATAGTCCTCACAAACTTTTATCAATAATCATTCACAAGCTTTGTATTCTCTGCTGCTGCTGTTATTTTTTGTTAATTATTCATTTCATTTGTGTCGCTGCTGATGTTGGATGCTGGTTTTGATGTTGCTTTTATTATTATTACATAACTGCTGTTCTGCTGCTTTGTATTTATTACCTTCGACTTCAAAGAATTGTTTTTTATATTTCTTGCTTTTGTTTTGTTTTGTTTTGTTTTGTTTGTTTGTATTACTGAATAATATTTGCATAGTCAAAAAGGAAACATTTTAGTTGTTTGGTTAGTTGTCACCGCCCTCCTGTGGCTCATCGCCATCACCCTGGGTATCTGAGGTCCAAAGAGTCAGGTTATCCCTCAACAATTGCATGATGAGTGTCGAGTCTTTGTATGAATCCTCATTGAGTGTGTCCAGCTCGGCTATCGCGTCATCGAACGCCTGTACACAGAAAACAAACAATTTAGTAATGCATAGAAGATAATTATAAATATTTATAACAATGCAAAATGCCGGCAAGCTAAATGCAATTTCAAGTTCGTTTTTCGAAAGCATTTCAATTCAATTAGAGAAACATTTACAAACTTAATTATTACAGTATTAGATGTATAGTACCTTTTTGTTTCATTCAGCGGAAAATTTGTAAGCAAAAATAAAAATACAAATAAATAAATACAAATTTCAACTAATATACTATTATAAAATGACCTGACGGTTAATGCACTTTCTCTTACAATCATTAAACTTCACCAGCAAGGTATGGGTATCAGATATATAAGCCAGGTCAGTACTTTTGGCCAACTGCCAAAATTGAAGCCATTACATGCGAATTAAAAAGAGCTTATACCTGGAATGTGTTTGTATTAAACATATAGTAAACATTGTGTGTGTTCCTCAGACTGTGAGTAAACAACAAAATGTACTTTCATATGCATGTTGTGTGTGTGTGTATTGTGTTTGTTTTAAAAGTAAAGTTGAGGATGTTAGTCAACATAACAACATAACAAACAACAACAACGATAGTTAAATGAATAACAACAACAAACGTAAGACTGAAAAACAACTGAACCTGTTTAGCTAAATGACAAGCCCTCGCTGGTGAATTGATAATTTCGTAATAGAAGACGGAAAAGTTGAGTGCAAGCCCTAATCTGATTGGATGTGTTGGCTGCATTTTAGTTTTTGCAATATCGAATGCCTCTTGATAAGCTTTTTTCGAGTCCTCAACGACATCTTAAATTATGTTCGTTAATAATTTTGGTACCAAATCAATGAAACAAAAAGAAAATAATACAATCATCATTTACAATTAGTTTGTGATAAAATAAACTCCATAAATATTTATGCTTAAATACGATTTATGTTTTTTGTTTTTTTTTTAAATGAATTGAAATGATATTTTTAATGTTTTGTTGCATTTTGCACATTGCTGTTTTGCTTGCCAGACATTTTGCCAAATGAGAATTAAGGGTATTAACCTGTTTAGCCAATTGGCAAGCCTTGTCTGGAGAATTCAAAATCTCATAATAGAAGACTGAGAAGTTAAGTGCAAGACCCAAGCGGATGGGATGTGTTGGCTGCATTTTACCCTTGCTAATGTCAAATGCATCCTGGTAAGCGGTTTGGGAATCGTCAACAACGGCTGCGTTTTTTTTTTGTTTTTTTTTTTTTGTAAATAGTTAATTTGTTGTATGTTTTTAGAATATGAGTTACTTAATCAGTGTCGGATAAATGAATACTTACTGTTGCGCGCATCTCCTGTGGCGACCTCAGCTAAATACCTGTAATAATCTCCCTTCATCTTCAAATAGAAAACCTTGCTTTCTGGATTGCTGGCCTTTGGAATAAGATATTTGTCCAGAAGTCCCTGTAAAAAGGAAAGAAAGAAAATATATATTTTAGTTGCAGCTGAAACAACATTGAGTATTTCACAATTGTACCTATAAAAATAAACATTCCTAATTGCTGCGCGTACAATAAGCCGCCATTAATCCCATTTGATGCCATTCTTAACATTACTCAAGTCGATACAGCTATAAAAATAAAGTATGTAAGTCTGTCTGTATGTATGCCAATTTTACAGTCGACTGCAGCGCTTCAAAGTCTTATCGATTTTCTGTCCCCCAAAAGAAAACGAAAGCTAACAAACAGCCCCCAACAACAGGGAGGTAACACACACTCACACACACACAAATGTATATCGTACTTTGATTTATTTTTAAACATTGCGGCGCTCGGAAATGTATCTAAAACGTATTTCACTTTATAGGTCAACACTCTGCCCAGTCTGTCCAGCTTTGTAATATATATATTGCTTTTGTAGCTTTAGCAAAATTAAATAAAAACAAATAAAAAAAGACTGTAATTAAATTGACATTAATCAAGCCAGGTTGGCCATTTGTTACACAGTTGCTATCTTGACTTGGCAAGAGATACAATATCTATTATTTTGTACATTTATGTGTGTGCCTGTGTGTGTTTGTGTGTGTGGGGTGTGCCCTGTGGCAAGCAACATGTCTGGAAAATTTCTATTTATAAATGGATTTATTGATTGTAATAGAATTCACTGCATACATAGATAGAGACTGGGAAAGAGGCGATTGTAACTTCAAACTAGCCCTAATAAACTGACGAGGTAATTGGTTTAAACACAGCTGTGTATGATATGATTATAATTGCACACACCACCATCGCCCACACGTTATGATATGTGGGGCTAACAACAGGCAGGACTTGCGCAGTAGACAACAGGTTGCCACAGTTGGGTTGTCAGTTTAGAGCTCATCATAATTTGCCAACTAACTAACTAACATGTTCATGTTCATGGTCATGGGCATGTTTAATGTTTAACATGATAACAGATAATAGCTTAATATTATGTGTTACGTACCAGAACTTCATAGCAAATTTCTCTAAGCTCCTTCTCCACACGCTCTCTGTACTCGCGGGCGAGCTGTTGTTTTCTGGCGGATGCTTCGGTTTTCTGCTCGATGGAGGAAATGACGCGCCATGATGACCTGTTGTTGTTATTGTTTAGTAATTTATATAGGTGTGTTAACTTCCATTTGTTATCTATATTTTACCTGCGCGCTCCAACCACATTTTTGTAGGCAACGGAGAGCAGATTTCTTTCCTCATTTGACAGCTCGACGCCCGTCTCTGTGACTGATTTCATGGCCTGGGCCATGTCATCGTAACTATATTCAAAATATATAATTATAAATTTATTATATATCACTATTCAAATCTGTTGTCTGCACTTACCGCTCTGACTGCTCGGCCAATTTTGCCTTCTGGACCAATTCTTCCTTATCGACTGTCGACATGTTGCTGTTTTTTGTTGATTTAGTTACTTGACCAAACTAAGAATATGTATAATTTGTATATGTGTCTGTGTGTTGCGTGTTTGAGCACGATTTCTGTTATCAGTTACAGATATAGACAGTTGCAGAAGAATTAATTAAAGTAAGGAGGAATCCACAGCTCAAAGCGTCGCTCACAATGTGACTGGTTATCTGAAATTGCAAATTAATAAAAAAACAAATATAATATACTGCTAATTGAAATAGAATTTTCTCACGACAATTGGTTATTAGTTGTTTTTAATTATAGTTTATTCGTTTTCTAGAAACATCTAAGCCACAAAACTCAACCCACTCTCAATTAATTTATTTGATTCTCAAACACATACATACATACAACAAACAACAGCTGTAAAAAGGCGTAAACCCGAAATATTATTTGCCGCTTCAGTGTTGCGCTTTCAACCAGGCCCGAAACTCGACTAAAAGAGAACTTCGCTGTGGCAATGGCTAACAGGCTAAGCTCAAAAGGAAGTCAGAGACGCCACGGCGCGGATAGCAGCTGCGCGTTGCAAGCTTCTGTGGCAGCAGCAATGGACGGACGGACGGTCAGAAAGAACCACAAGCATATAAAAAGTATCTTGGCATGTGTTGCACTCGCACTACATTGAATTATTATATACATACAAGGATCTAAATTTGAATAATCAACTTTGCCAAATGAGTCAAATCTTTGTGAGACAACAAATTAGCATTCATTTATAAGTGTGAATCATCAACTGGCTATCATATGAATATGATGCACTTCAGTTCATCACAAATATATTTATTTACATTTATAATCAAATCAAATAAAGTGGCAAACGTAACTTAAACTCACAATTCCAAGATTTAAGATGTATTTATAAACAGTCAGTTTGATTGTGAATCAACAACAATTGTGAGTCACATAAATATGTATTGTATCTACAATTATGTCTATTCACTTATGATAGTACAAAGGGTAACCTGTTGCCTTTACCTAATAATGGATGAATGCTCTTTGAATGCCAACCATGTTGACCTTACCACATACCGCATACATACATAGATATACCCCCTACACATAGTACATGTATTTGTATCTGTATCTGCAGCACCTGTGTGAATACTCAGTATATGCGTTGGCTATTACATAAATATTGATTGATTATTATTTATAAATATAAACGACGAGTGAGGCTGATTGATACATTTTCCATTATCCTTGGGGACTACATAATACAAACGACAAAATTATTAACCCCAATGGAGCTTTCAATCGACGGTTACTCGCGCTCAAGAGGACATGGCTTTTAGTATAATGTGCTTATGACAGGTGAGTGTGAGTGTGTGAGTACATGTGTGTGAGTGTGTTTGCATTGTTGTCGTAATGTATTTGTGTGTGGCTTAAATTGTTTGCCAATTCCATTACACGTGCCATGGCATTAATCATCAACTCAAATCTGATCATTTTGTGCCTCCCAAACTTTAAGATGCACATTGATACGAAATGAATGTGCACGGGAATGTTTTAAAAGTAAGAAAACAGAAGAAAAAGAAAACATCAACGGCAAGCGAATGGAATGAAAAAAAAAAAGATTTAAAAAAATCAAATAGCCAACAACAAACACATACATACAGAGAGAAAAGTTAAAAATAAACTATGAATAAAAATTTAAAATGAAATAAAGAGAGAAATCTGGTATCTGTGTGTGTGCGGGCTTCTGTGAGTGTGCGTGTATGTGTGTGTGTGTGTGCGTGTATGTGTGTGTGTGTGTGTGGGGTCTGTGAGCAATGAACCAAGTATGTAGATATATATTTATATGTATAAGTAATGTTCGATTGTGTACAGATGTCAAAGATAAATGCACAATGACCCCAATGCACAAATGTTAACTTGGTAAGACTATAAACAATAAACGGATAAAAACAATCAGAAACCGAATAAATCAAATTGATTACAACCCAACCAACTGTTATCTATGTAAGTACATAACTTTATTCGACCGTCAAAGACTTGAAAACATTGACCGTTTGACTGCAAACAAACAAGTGCGGCAAAATACATTAGATATATACATATGCTTAGATATATTTATGTATATGTATGTATACATCTCGATAATAGCAATTTTATTCAGCGTTTCTCGTTTTTAGGTCAATTGGCGTGTTTAACGTACAGTTATTGACAAAAAGAAATTAACAGACCGCAACGGAAAGTATTTGTATGATTTTTCATTTCCAAAAAAGATACATTCATCTGCATGTAAAGATTTACATGTGTATGTGTATGGGGATGGGGATGGGGGGGGGCACGATTAAATAGCCCAAATTCAAACAGTCAGCCACTCCCTCCATTTGAAAGAGCGGCAATCAAGCGAAATCTATGCGTCATGGACTGCGTCATTTTTTTCTAATTTGTTTTTTTGGACATTGAGGAAGTAGCGCGAATGCAAGAGACATAGACTATTTTGGATGTAAATGTGTGTGTATGGAAACATATACACTCACATGCATACACACATTTGTATTTATATTTGTACAAGTGTGCTATAAGTAGGAAAAAACAGCTAATTGTTGTGCGAAATGGCATTGCCGTCGGTCAGTGGTACAGATGGAAGATAACGGCAAATAAAATTCGAAACCGTTTGTAGAATTCTGCGATGACGGCAACTTTGGCTACTGCAAAACGGCGCAACTTTACGTGTGTGTGACAGTGTGAATACGTGTGTGTGTTGGGGAAATACACCACACCGGGCGGCAAACGGCTAACTCACCACACCGGCCCCATGAGGTCGTCGCGACTGCGATTCGGCTACATGCGCAGTACAGAGGAAAAAAAATACGACTATAGAGAAATGCAGATAAGAATAAAATTCCAATACACAGCGAATGGACAAATGGACAGACAACGGAAAGGAGCTTTCAACAGTTGCACTTGCATTTCAAATGCATTTTAAATTATGTGTATTTCATATAGAAATGCAAAGAAAAAAATTAAAAAAGTAACAACTTGAGATACGAAAATACGAGTACATTGCCTAGCTAGAAACAAGTGTGTCTGCCCGCCCGCCTGCCTGTCAGTGAGGGGGAGGGTGGCGCGCAACAAAATGTATAAAAATAATCCCACCGGAGAGAGCAAGAGAGACAGAGAGGGAGAGAGACACGACGAAGAGAACTCACAGTCACTAAGAAGAAAAGGCAACAGCGAATGCGAATGCGAGAGCAGTGCGGCATAAAAGAACACGTAACCGCGTGTGTCGTCCACTTACAAACATACATACATACATATGAACATTCATAGGTACAGATGTATGTGTGCGCATACATACATATATACATCCATTTAGATATACACACATAGGTATATATTTAGTTACATATGTATGTGTGGTGAATTGTGACACAGCAAATCCAATAAAATCAAGTACGTGATGGATCTATTTTTCATTTTCTATTTTTTTTTTAATTCTATAAAATTACTTTTGTTTCAAAGTAAAATCGAACCTCACTTCTAAGCAAGTAAATGTGCAAGTGCGTAATTCGTTCAGTGACTTGCATATGTATTTACATTCATACATTCGCTCGTTCGTACGTTCATGTATCTATGTATGTGTTTTTTTTAGCTATTGACGACCAAAACGCCTAGCGACCAGAACACACTTAGAGCACCACAATTCGCCTTCGCATTAGCCAAGTCAGTTGTTGCCACGGCCGCCAACAGTCAACCGAAAGCACTGAAAATACGAAGCTACAAACGAATCTCACGGCTACACACACACACACTCACACAGATACAAAATTTACCAATACTCATGCATAGCGGGCACATGTACATATGTATTTTTGCACAAAATTCACAGTTCTCAACTTTTCATCTTTTTGCGTAGTATTTTTATCGATCGCTTCATGGAAGCATGTAGAAAATTTTTCATCCATGCGGCTTTTGCACATGTTTTCGGTTAAATTGAAAATTGAAAAATTGTTGCATTGCATAAATTTAGTCGCTGCACACGTTGTTTATTGCAGCGTCTTTAGTCACTTAAAGGTTTTATAATTTTTATGTACATATATTTCGCCCCATATTACTAATGCAAATTGGTTACCTTACATTCGATTCACTCGAAACGACAACGACGACTACCAACGAACGGCGAACGACTAAAAGTGACGGCAAATGTTGCACACAGTAAGCGATGTATCTGTGTGTACGCCTCTTCGTAGATATGCATGTGTAGGTAGAATTTACCCATACACAGCGCATGCCGCTACAGCAAATGAGAGAAAGAGAGAGAGAGCTCGTACAAAGAGTAGGAGTCGGTAAAGAAAAATGAGTAAATACCAGTCAGTGTTGCCAACCTGGTCTTAAACAAAATGTTGCCAGGTGTGACACAAGTGAAATGGATTCGTTAAGTTTTAAATGCGCACAGACCTGTTGTTGTTATGCTCAAGTTAAAAAATTTCCCCAGTAGAATATTAGCATAAATTGTAAGAAAAGACTTTATTAGATTATTACAATAGAATAATGACTGCTGACAAGTCTAATTGCTGTTGTTGTTTACGCTAAGTGACTGCGAATGATTGAAGCAGGTACGAATTTGTTGGCTATTTCAAGCTGCACTTTTTATATGACGCACGCCACTGAAATGTTGTTGGGGAGGAGCTTTAGCTTTAGCTTGGCTTTCGCAGTCGCAGTCGCCGCTGTCAATTGTGCGCAATTGTCGTTTAATTGAGTAATTTGAATGAGACATACGAGCATTGTCTGTGTGAATGTACATTCCCTTGCATTAGGTGTCAATATTTTTAAACGCATACGGGCTAGTTCTGTTCATTAGGTCCTAAAGCACTCAGAAATAAATTTTTACCTCAATCGGAGTATGATAACCCGTGCCGACTTGGATCGGAAAATTTAAAGATTATATGGGACAAAAAAAAATTTTTTTTTTTTTTTAATTTTTTATTTTTTTATTTTGTTCATTAGGTCCTAAAGAACTTAAAACCAAGTTTTCACCTTAATTGGAGTACGATAACCCATTCAAATTTGCATCAAAACATGAAAAATCATCGAAAAATGTATAATCAGTGTTAAAATACTGTTTTTTCATGTTTCGATGAAAATTTGAATGGGTTCTCGTACTCCGATTAAGGTGAAAACTTGGTTTTAAGTTCTTTAGGACCTAATGAACAAAATAAAAAATAAAAATTAAAAAAAAAAAAAATTTTTTTGTCCCATATAATCTTTAAATTTTCCGATCCAAGTCGGCACGGGTTATCATACTCCGATTGGGGTAAAAATTTATTTCTGAGTGCTTTAGGACCTAATGAACAGAACTAGCCCGTATGCGTTTAAAAATATTGACTTTGACCAAATAAGGGACACCCTAATGTACATACATACATACATACTAGTACGTCAGTTAAATTTTTGGATTCGAATGTTACAAATTTTATGGGTACGACAAAAGTACGTGTCTATTTGAGCGTTATAGAATTTACCAATATGTACAAAAATGATTAACAAAATCCAATAATTGCTTTCCATAACACTTGGTCTTAAACTAAGCCCTTGAATTGCACCTCACGCACTGGACAATTTGTACCTGTTGAAACCTTCAAGCTCTTATCTGACTGAACGCTGATTAAATTTATTTTTTAACTTCAGTCGTCGTCTGTGCCTGTGACGGCACCTTATCAGCAAATGTGTGCTTTTGATAAGCACCAGAAAATTATTGCTTTAATTCTAATGTTGATTCCATTGAATTTACGCAGAGCACAAAAAGCATATCCGAGTCGAGCCACAAATTGTGCTCTCAACTAACTCAACGCTTTTTGAATTCTAACTGATTAAAAGTTTCTTGTTGTTGGCAATGCTGTGCTGCGTTTCACTTGGCAATTCACAAAATTACGTCATCAGCGTCCTACTTGAAATAGTAAATTTGCTCTGGAGCGTTGACATATTATCATTGCCATGAAGTTACACAACTCGCATATCACACGTATTCATTTAAAAGTGTTGCAATATGCACGCTTGCAAATTAATTCACTTTGCGTTGCAGATCGATACATGTGGAAAAATGCGGTCTCAGTTTCGCCGACAACATGGCGCTCCAAGTAACACAATTGAGTAACCAAAATACGACGGAGGAGTTCATTAATATATTACTCACTGCGCCTTACTAATTGAGAATGTTAAAGACAATCACGTCCTGGTTGACACTACGATAGTTTAATTATTTTTTTGTAACCTAAGATATGTAAAATTACTACGTAAACACACCTTTAGTCGGCTATTGTTACAGTGGGAGCAAATTGACTAAACAATAAAACGCTTGACTTTACTTTAAGTTGGCAGGCTTTCGGGATTGACCAGCGTGTTCATTTTCGGACGGGTTGGCAGTCAAAAATAATCGATATACAACCAATCGACAATGTGTCCACCGTGCGGAGCGAAATTTGAATGAAAAAAAAAATGTTAAGTATTGTTCTGTTTTGCAATGATTTTGTTTCGAAATTGGATAAAATGAGTTGATCATCGATCTCCTCTCGGACGAATTTTTAATAATTTGTTGGAGGCGAAAACCAAAAAACTTAAGTTTGAATCAATTCGCTTTAGTCAATTTCTCAATTCTTGTCTGCTTACGAAACATAAAACGCCACCTATGGCTTGGTTGCAAAGTTACATACAAGATTGGTACTCAAATATCTGATACTCGATAGTGACGAAGAAAGTAAATATTCGATACCGTCGATTGTATGATTATCGAAAATTGATCCCATGTCCATTTCTTAAATGAAATAATTAATTTTTAAAACTTAATAATAATTTAATAAAGTACAAATTCAGAAAACCAACAAAATTCAAAATATTCTAAAATAATATAGCCCATTTTTAAATTGGTTTGGTGCACGACACTCTTCGCGTGGTGAAGCTAAGTAAAAAATTCTAAAAAAAAACTTAAATATTCGAGAAAAATTCAACAAAAATTCAAGTGAAATTTTCAAAATTCTCGCTTTAAATTTAAGCAAGCTTAATTATTAACTCACGGTTTTTTAAATGAGTTAAATAGGATTTGATTTATCCGTGGAACCTGAAGGTTGCCACCGTTTTTTTATCTTTTGCCTAGTTTAGCCAAGGCTGCCACCTTTTTTTTGCTAATGCAATCAAGCGGTCGCACGTGTTTACCTCTCTACTTGTGTGTTTTTTAAACTTCTTGCTAGATTCAATAAAGGAATACAGATAAACTGTTAAAATGCCGCGCTCTAAACGTGATAAGAAAGGTGCGTAACGAAACTCAGACCTGGTAAATTGGATCCATATGTAAATTATGCTCCCTCTTTGCAGTTTCTTTAACCAAGACGGACCGCAAGGGCCTCGCATGGAAACAGCGCATCATCGACGATATCCGATTTTGTGTTGAGAAGTATCCCAACATTTTCGTGTTCCAGGTACAGAATATGCGCAACAATCTGCTTAAGGACCTGCGACAGGAATGGAAGAAAAATTCACGTTTCATTTTTGGCAAAAATCGCATAATGCAAATCGGTTTGGGCCGCACAAAAGCTGAGGAAGTGGAGACGGGAATACACAAGGTACGTGGTTTAGAGAAGATCTACTAATGTAATGATAAAAAAAATATATACTATTGAAATTATTCTCTGCAGCTGTCGAAACGCCTGAGTGGACAAGTTGGTCTGTTATTTACAGAAAAGTCCAAAGATGAAGTCCTGCAATGGGCTGAGAACTATTGGGCCGTGGAATATGCTCGCAGTGGTTTCACAGCAACCGAAACGGTTACTTTGCCAGCCGGTCCGCTCGAGGAATTCGCGCACTCCATGGAGCCGCATTTGCGTTCACTGGGACTGCCCACCAAGCTGGAAAAGGGAATTGTCACCATATACAGTGATTTTACGGTGTGCGAGGAGGGAAAGGTGCTGACACCCGAGCAGGCGCGTATCCTTAAGCTGCTGGGCAAACCGATGGCAAAGTTTCGTCTGACTATGAAGTGCTCCTGGACCAAGGCTGATGGATTCCAGCTCTACGTAGAGGACGATGTGGAGGAGGAGGAAACAGCGGAGACACCCATGGAAGAGGACAATGAAAATGACGATGATGATGAGGACGAGGAGGAATGATTTAGTTATTATTTCAAATAGAAATTAAGTTTATGAATATGTATATAATTATATATATAGATCTTACAACAATTGATATTCTTTGTATTTTAAGCCGATGACAAATTGCCACTGCCACTGCTCGCGCCCTTCTTGGTGGGTCGATAGGCAATCACATATCGCTGAGCAACGGGCAGCGGCTCCGCATAACCATTTAGATAGGAAGAATCCTCGAAGAGCACATCGTACTCTTCCGTGGCGGTTTGTGGCAGGCGATGGACAATGGCCTTGTAGAAGCATGTCGTTTGTGGGTACAAAGCCATCACTGTATATATAAAGAAGGATACAGATTAGTCAGTTTCTTAACATGCTGTGAATTTGCACCTACCAACTGTATCCTTGGGAAACAGAGCGTGTCCATCTGTCTCGGGATTGGCACGCATCAGCGGCAGTGGAATAACCTTACGTTTACTAAGCACATGTCGATCCTTTTGCTCCTCGTCAATATCAATGACATCGTATTTGTTTTGCCGATGCAGAAATTGCACCACCTCGGCCAATATCCAGTTCTCCTCCTCATCAATGCCCTTCGCCAAGGCGGCTACATTGTCACCCACTTTCGCCACGTAGCTGCTCTCGGCTGGTATCGCGCCACACAGCGCTGGAGCTCGTTCGCCTGGCTTGCCAACGAACAGCGGCAATGTTTGCGCCGACAGCTGCACCATCTTCATTAATGCTCCACGACGAATTGCCTCCTTGTTGCCAGCATTTCGAGCCTGCACCAAATTAATGTGTTATTAATCACAATGCTCATCATATTGGATATGTGTACTTCACCTGTATGCGTCGCTCGTTGCGTATATTACGTATTTCGTGTATTTTGGCCAGCGCCGCTCTAATTGTCGCCTCTTCCTGTGTCGCCTCCAAAATTTTGGCCTGCAGAAGCGTCTTCAATTTCGGATTGGCGGCCTGACTTTGCTGCGCACGCACAAGATTTGCAATGGAGTTTTCAGCACGTCGTCGTTCGCTGTCCACTTTGTGTATATGTTGCTGTATATCTTTCAGGCGATCCTATTTAAATATATATATTGTTGATGTTCAATTAATTTTAAACTTTTAATATTTATACACCAAGCAAAGGACAAATTATGCAAACCTGAATTTGTTGAGCTGCACTTTCTGCAGTTAGTGGCATTGTGGTAAAAAATCACTCAAACAGTTTTGTTTACGTTTTTGTTTATTTTCAACCTTTTTGTTTGGATAAAATTGTAAAATGCTGTATACAATGTTATCGATATTTCAAACACAATTTGGGATTTTTTGGTACCTTCTGCATATATACTAAATTCTGAGACAATCGATAAATTTGGAGACCATTTGCAAGTCCAACTGCCAATCGTGGTACAATGGTACAAAAGCATAAATTCTGAATATTCATAACTGTACACTTTTTATATAAAATGATCAAGTGAAATACTAGAAAATGTACAAAGTTAAGATGCGCAATCAACTAAAAGGCCAATCCAACACGACGAAAGACATAATTCGTCGAAATAAGTAAGTGTTAACAAATGTACCTAAACTCCTATCGTGTCAGTAATAAAATACCAAATAAAACGACACAAAACAGACCTGCATTTTATTTAATTATCGGACGTCTATCGGTGCTGGTGAAAGCTGGGGAAAGTGTATTTTAAACTTGATGTCTTCATTGTTTATATTACTGTTAACGCAGCAGAATGTTTTCGGCAACGTGCGTCGCTCCCGTTAATATGGCCCTGGTAAAATACTGGGGCAAACGAAACGAGGAACTTATACTGCCGATCAATGACTCCATCAGCATGACTCTGGACGCCAACGAAATGTCCGCAAAAACAACAGTAACTGCCGCGGAGAGCTTCAAGGAGAATCGCATGTGGCTCAACGGCGATGCGGTGCCATTTGAGGAAAATGCACGCTTGATGCGTTGCCTGGAGGGTGTACAACGTCTGGCTCTGGCGAATGGTGCCCAGAAGTTCCCACTGTCCTGGAAACTGCACATTGCGTCGTACAACAATTTTCCGACCGCGGCTGGACTGGCGTCGAGTGCCGCTGGCTACGCCTGTCTGGTCTATACACTGGCGCGTCTCTATGAGATACCCATGAATGAGGAGCTTACAACAATTGCACGACAGGGCAGCGGATCTGCGTGTCGCAGCTTATACGGCGGGTTTGTACAATGGCACCGTGGTACAACTGACGACGGAAGTGATTCGGTGGCTGAGCAACTGGTGCCAGCGGAGCATTGGCCCAATATGCACATGCTGATTCTGGTCGTGAACGATGCACGCAAGAAGACGCCATCCACCAAGGGCATGCAGCGTTCCGTGAATACTTCAGCGTTGATTCAGCATCGTGCCCAGGAGATTGTTCCACAGCGCATCAAGGAACTGAGGACGGCGATTCGAGAACGGGACTTTGGGACATTCGCCGAGATCACCATGAAGGAGTCAAATCAATTGCATGCCATTGCCCTGGACACTTATCCGCCCTGTGTCTATATGAATGACGTGTCGCATGCTATTGTTAACTTTGTCCATGACTACAACGCATCCGTGGGATCCCTACAGGCTGCCTATACATTTGATGCGGGACCCAATGCATGTCTTTACGTGCTGGCTGAAAATGTGCCCAGACTTTTGGCCGCCATTCAATTGGCGTTTCCCAACGATTCCCAGCAGAGTGTCGAATACCTAAAAGGAATTCCTGTGCCTCCCGTGGAGGTGGAGAAAGTGGATACGAATGGATCTTTGGGTCATGTCTATCACAAAAATATGCTCAAATACATAATCCATACGAAAATCGGCGACGGTCCTCAACAACTTGGGGATGAAAAGAGTCTGTTAATTGACGGTTTGCCACTGCCAAAATAATCCAGTTATCCAGTATTTTAAAAATCACAAAAATGGCAAAGGTCTTAGGGAAATATTTTTTATTTATCTTAGAAGATTCTTATATCCTATTACTTAGTTTATGAAAAGTAATTCAGAGGCACGCGCAACATTGACAAACACATATTTTTTACCTTTGCACCCTCATTGTATTTATTTTTTGTTGGCTCATTTGCAATAAACATTTTTATTTCGTTAACTTTTGTGTTTGTTTGTTATTCAAATTAGTTTGAACTTTTTAACCCTTGTGTTCATAAAAAAGTACGCTTTTTGAGGTAATTTAAGATATATTTACATAATTTTTATTTGTACATATGTGTGAGCTTTAAAACATCATTTATCAGATGCTTTTATTTTTAACTTTCACTTTACGCCCTTGCACTTTTGATTGCGGGCAAATACACATGGCCCTAGTGTAAGCATTTGAATTTTGGATCATTTTTTGTTTCTTTTTGGCTCAATTCAGATATTTTTAAGTGGGTGAGGGGCAAATACACATGGCCCCAGTGTGCGTCCCAATTAGCGATGGGAGTTTTCGTGCCTTACAACTACGCATACGTGCGTGATACGTGCTTGACATTAATAATATGACAAATAATACAGAAATTGCATTTTGTGAAGGTGACAAATAAACTTTATATGAAATTAAAACAATAATTTATGTATAGAGATAGAGATAGAATAATGGTGACAATAAACTTCATAATCAGATATTAAGTAATTAAAACATTTAATTATGTATAGAGAGTTTTTATAAAGTTATCTGAGTCAATTTAAATTTTTACAGACTTGCTTAAAATTTAAAAAAATTAAGTAATTTTAGAGTTTACATTTCCAAATAATAAACAAAAAACACTACGTTTGCATAGATCCTCTTTTTTAAATGGAAAATAAGCTTCTCCCCAGTGA
Organism: Drosophila recens; assembly: GCA_037043495.1. NCBI lineage: Eukaryota > Metazoa > Arthropoda > Insecta > Diptera > Drosophilidae > Drosophila > Drosophila recens. The sequence continues at coordinate 9,319 of JBAMBJ010001448.1, read as the reverse complement.
AAATTGTTCGCTGTCATAGATATTTACCAAATATATATTTTCTTATAATCAACACGTATAGTAATACTTCATCTTATTATAGCTACACATATAAGTAGATACAAATATGCATTTATGTACATCTAGAACTAAATAAAAAAAAGTACTTTTCAAAAGCAATTAAAAGAACTTTAGCAAAATAAGGCATTGCACGCTAGTATTATCAAAGCTTAAGCAGAACTCAATGTTTTCTATTGGTCTTTTCTATATAATTTAAAGGCACTCCAAGCGAAGTTATTTTTGTTATTCAGCTCGTGGACTCACTGCAGTCCGTCAGCTGGTCTATTGCGTCAATGACGACATGATTATTTGGTAGATTATCCAAATCGAAAGTGGTGGATGATGCATTCAGCAAGAGCTCGAGTGAGATTTCCTGCTCCAAGGCCACAGCTGATAGAAGCATTTCACCACTTTCCTCATCTACGGCCGTTTCGATAGTGTCCTCAATTTCCTGGTCCTGGTCTTGTTGGTCTTCTGTCTCTGCCTCTGCTTCCGTATCATTGTCGTCTGGTAGTAAACTCGACATATACTGCTGCACAGTCTCCTCATTTATAGCCTTATGTTATTTGCCCGCAAGCAAAGCCGAATTGGGAATCGCTGGAACGGCGCAGCCAGCTTCCATGTGCTCCATAACCTGTTGCTTTAGCTGGGCCACATGATCTTTCAGACTTTTCACAATTCCGCCCAAGTCTGTGTTCTCGCCCTTTAGCATTTTTACACGATCCTCCAGCTTTGAAATGCGCTCCAGCTTACGCTTGCGACATTTTGAGGCAGCCACACGATTCCGTTGACGCTTGCGTTCCAGTTTGATCTTCTCCTGGTCGGCCATGTCGATGGGACTGACAGTTGGAGACGCGGCTGTATTTTGTGGCTCATCCTTGATGACAGGAAAACGATCTATAAAGCCAAAAACAAGTTTAATTGGATTCAAAAAGATGTGTGATAGCTGAAAATTACTTACCCACGGAGTTGTATATCATTGTACCTCCACTGATACCGTTGTTAACGGCTGCCATGGTGTTGGCGGCTGCTGTTGGATTGTTCACAGCAGCAGCAGCAGTGGGATTGGGGTTAACCAAAAACGCCTGAGTGTTCTTGCTGGTATGAAGATTCTGCAGTGCCTCCTCAAAGCCCTTGCCAAATGCCTCCTGCTCCGAGGTGATGGGTCCCACTTTGGTTGGAAAGACTGTACCCGGCTGCGGCGTTTGCAACAGATTGCTGGACAGCAAGATCTTCTCCAGATCCGGTGTATTGAGTGTTTTTCCTTGCATGTCGGGCGAATCAATCAGCAGAGGAGCAATGACCCGCTTGTTCTTTGCAGTTTTATTGAGGTCCAAGAACGCTGGACGTTTGTTCACGTTTGATGTCGCACTGTTGTTGTTGGGTGTTTGAAATTCCATGGATTCTTCAGTGCCAATTGCTTCTGGCTCCGTTTTGGGTACTATCGCGGCCGCGTTAGCACTGTTACTGTTTACTGTGTTGCTCGACAAAGCAGCGGCGTTGGCAGCGGAAACGATTGTTTTCATTTTTTCTCCGAATATGACGTCAGACTGGCTGATTACAAAAAAAAGAAGAGAGCGCAAAATGGGTTGACGCTGTCGTGATAACTTGTTTTTAGATGATGACTCATTTTTGACTTCTCTCACCCGCCCGCACACACACATACATGACCATCCCATGCCCACGTACGTATGTATGTGTGAATGTCATGTGTGCATATTGCAGATAAGTCCACATATTTTACTATTTACTTACCTATCCCAAATACAATGAGTGTGCTTATAGCTGTATCGAACTCCTGCACTCAATAATATATGATTTGTTTTTTTAAACAATGTGATTATTTCAAATATTTTAATCAACAAGGAAAATTGCGTTGTTGCTGCGTTGATTTTGCTATTCACAGTGAAGCAAGGCAGGTGCTGCCATATCTTTAAAAACTTTTATAACAGCTGATTCAGTCAAAATATCGATAGAAACTCGAGTGTAAAGTTTAGGTATCGATAGTGCCGCTTCTTCTGTGGTGTTGGGTAAACATTGCTCATTTAGGTGAACATGTTCACTTGATCTTTTTTTCTAGGTGAGTCAACTCACTCAGATCGCTCACTTGTTCAGTTGCTCCAAAAAAAAAAAGGTGGCAGCCTTGGCAGAAGGTTCAAATTGACCGAATTTAACTCTTTTCAGAAAAAGAGTTAAATATTTACATTTTATTTTTTTCACAATAAATATTGAAGCTAGAGGTTTGAAACTTTCACAGGAGAATTTCTTATATTTTTTTAAAATTTTATAATTTTTTTTTAGAATATTTTACTAAATTGTTAATTTCTTCACAACGCAAAGACTGATGTTTCCCAATCCAATTTTAAAATTAACTTTATAAATTTACAAAACTTATTACGTTCTTGCTTTTTTCAATTTGTACTTACAAATTTTTTAATAATTTTTTTAAAATTAATTAATTTTATTAGAGAAATGACATGGGACCAATTTTCTATCGATATTTTTTTCCAGATTGAGTTTATCCGATGGCTGCCACCTTGTTTTTGGCTCAATCTGATTTTATTAAGTGGCAGCCCTGCGTGCAGCAGAACAAGGGATGGAAGGAACAACTAACTGAGCAAAAAAGAGCAATTTGGAAGGAACATGTTCACTTGCTCACTTCAGGGAGCAACTCTTTTTTGTTCACTCACTCATGAACAACCCAACACTATTCTTCTGCCTCTTCTTTTCCGCTGAACTGTCAAAAACGTAGGTCGCAAACAAAATAATTATAATAAAAAATCTGCAAAATTATTGTGCAAACTAAACAATCGGCATCTGTTGCAGTTAATAATGGATAAAGAACTTTATCAAATGTGTTCGCTAATTAATATTTTCTGTTTTCATGTTGTGCCAACGACTGATTGCCCGCCGACAATAATTGGCCGACACAACAGTTGATAATTCGCCATGGCCAAGTCAAAGAATCACACAAATCACAACCAGAACAGGAAGGCTCATCGCAATGGCATCAAGCGCCCAATGCGTAAGCGCCACGAGTCCACCCTGGGCGTAAGTATATCATGTAATATTTGTGAGATTACCAAATTTAACATTTTGAAACAATTTGCAGATGGATGTCAAGTTCCTGATCAACCAGCGATATGCGCGCAAGGGAAACCTTTCACGCGAGGAGGCGGTCAAGCGCTACAACGAGCGCGTCGCTGCCCAGCAAGGCAAGCCCAAGCCCGTTAAATTGTAAATTCCAGGCCGCATTCGTTCTTGTTTCGAGTGAATAACGCGTCTTAGAATAAATGAAAAAAACATTTTAACAAAAGCACGTAAAGTTTGTTTATGATCAAAGTGAACGTTCTGTTGGGAAAGTTGCAGGATAAAATGGAGCATGGAATCCAATTAATAGTGGAAGCACATCTACAGCTAAAATGGGCTACAAATTCAGTTTTTGATGTCTTGATCATAGTAGAACTTGCAATGTTCAACTTGTCTCAGTTTGTGAATTATGTCTCAACCAAGGTGGATTAATAATGGTGATGTATTCGATTTCTTTCGGGGCGAAGCTTTTGCTGTCAACTCTCAGAGAGTGACGTGAGAGAGACGACAGAGATAGATATATAGAAAAGTTGTTTTGTTTGGTTTTCTATACTCTTCGCTCATTTTCGTTTTGTGCGCTGTGCAATATATGTACATATAAAATGAAAATAAAATGCAATGGCATGTTTGTCTTGTTGTTCCTGTAATGACCCGTAGGTAACCAATTAATTAATTGTGATTATGAAGATCTGTTAAGCTCCTGTTAGCCGTCAGCATCGACGCTGTTATCCCTGTGGCTCTCTTTGTGGAAGCTGCTCACCGGTGCATGCTCCCACAGTTCCTGTTGCATTTATTTGTCTCTTTTTCATACCTCTGGAAACAAAAACCAAACGACTTCACACAAGGGGCATTTTTTAGAGAATTTAATACAACCGCTTACTACGATGTTTGCTTTCGTAATGACATTTGCGCCCCGAAAAAGAGAGCACGTCAAACGAATACATCACCATTATAAATCCACCTTGGTCTCAACATCTCCGTTGTCCAGGGACTCAACATGTTTGTTTTGTGCCAGACATACATTATTCCAAGAATAGCCACACAAACAGCTGAGCGCAATGTTGTCTACATACGCATTCTATAGAGCGGCAGATTATTTTCTACGACTTCTAGTTACTTTTTTTTTTTAAATTGTTTACAAATTCAACAAATGCAAAAGCTTACAAAAGGTATATCGATAATTAAGCCCTTTTACTGAAGCCCTTTGCCGCTTTTGGCCATTTTATGCACGTTTATCGTCTGCCAGTCCGGCAACGTCTGTTTCGCATCAGCGTTTGCCAAGCAAACAATTGTTGGCTACCCAATTGTATGGGATATTAGTAAACTCTTCGCCATTGTTTGTTGGGTAGCAAACCGCTGTGAACGTGAAACTGTCGTTCGGTCGCAAACATACATATATGTAATTTATTTTAATAATAGTACAATACATTTTAGAGTGTGACATTGCGTCAAATTTGTATGAAATATACTATTCGGTAATTATGTAAACTGTGAATATGTGCTAGTTAAAATCGAACTGTACAGCGAAAGAATCGTTTTTCGCGCAGTGTGTTGCGGATGCTTGGTGCTCGGTTTTTATGTGCTTGATGTACATACATACTATGTATGTACTCGTATATTTTATTTCGTGTTCGTGACAGTTGGTTTTACTCATATTAAAACAAATTTTACATTCAAATATTAATCAAATAGTAAAGCAATTAAAGTGCTAGTGTAAATGGCAGCGTGAGAACGAAAAATAATCAGTTGTATCGACGTTTCATTGTCACACACACACAAACACAAAGCAGCGTACAGCGACACACGTGCGTGTCCACCTACACACACACACACAGAAACACAAACAGCCACACTCACGAAATTATATACAGAGAGCAGCGCTCAGCTGTGGTCAGCTGTCATTTGTTGTCAATGTGTTTGATCCTGCCACAGTGTTGTTCTTGTTTTGCGCGCCAAGGTTTTTCTATAAACATATCATTCTACGGCAACAATTGATTGATTCAACCGGTGAGTGTTATTCATGCAATAAATTTGCAAACTTAACTTAGGCCAAGCCAAGGCAATTCTTTGTTTAATTCAACTTTTATTTTCGCAGTAAATCGACCAAACTATCGAATTATGTGTATTTAAAGTTTCTTATTATTATTATTATTATTATTTGCTTTTGTGGGTTGACATAATCCGTAGAAAGACACGAACCCATACAATTACTACTTGGTAATATTATAAATTGCACAGGCACGTTTGTCTATCATCCATACATAAATAAAGTAGATTTTTGCGTCGTCATGATTTTGCATTAACTTTAAAGGGGCAGGGGTATAAGTAGGGGTGTTAATTGTAGTTTGTGTGAGAAAACAATTTGCTGTACTGTAGATTTCTTAACAAAACTACAAAACATGTCCATAAACTAACAGTTGAACTTCAGGTGCGACAAGTAAGTGAAGAAAATTTAGTGACGAATTATTTATAAAATTGATTTTGCCTAAATTATATATATATTCATGTATGTACATAATAAATTACGTCTTTATTATTATTTATTGTTTTTCTTGCGACTTATCGGCAATTTGTGAAATTCCCTATCATTCTGAAATACTTAATTTTAATTGTACAACGTTAAATGGTTTTTTAATAGACACATTTCAAAGGCGGAACTGAAAATATTGATGGGTTCCGTTGTTTGCGTGGCGCTTTTCATAAAATGCCAAGTACTGTGTCTTTGTAATCCGTCATAATTGAATTGAATAATGTCATAATGCCCAGTGTGCTCAACAGTAAAGTACACTTTATCTCCATTGTTACTGTGTCAGTTGTATTTACCAACTGTTGGCGCTTATCTTCGAAAATGGATGATAAGAAAGTTTGTTCCTAATATTCCATTTGTTATACTTACAAAGCAATCTGACGGCGCTTCGTCTTGTCAATGCAATGCAAGAGATTGCAGTTATTTTGTGATTAATGTCCTTGTCACTATCGAACTTCTTTTCAATTTATTTTCCGACTTATAGAGAGTATTTAAGATTTTTAATCAAATCTAAATTGTATAAATTACTATTGGTAGTGTATAACATTATCTAAAGCGCCTAAGTCAACGGTAAACAGAGAGAGCTTTAAGCAGCTTGATGATCATCAAAGAATATGATTAAGATGTTGTTTTTGACTTTCAAGTGCTAATTTGCATTGTTACCTTAACAAATCAATTCTAACTACAATCAAATTGTGAGTTTTTGCTATCTTAGACTGACAGTCGACTTACTTATGAGATCATACATCATTGAACTCAATAAGATACTACGCTTTATGAAGTCTTTGTTTTTCTTGATTAAGGAAATTATAAAATATAGACAATCAAATGAAATTCGCAACTGTTTTGTTGTCTTTAAGTTGAGTATAGGGTATTTTGCAGTCGAGTGTATTATTTATATTTATCTTATTGTTATGATCAATAAACCACAAATTAATGTTAATTTATCTGATCAAAAATGTTGAAATTGAAATAAATCACATCGAAGATAGATAACCATTTGTCTGAAATGCTTCTCAGTTACGTTTGAAATTCAGAAAGTGCCGCAGATTAATTTCATGTCTGATTATCAGCACGAGTGTCAGAAAAGTTTTTAAAATAATATATCACAAAAAAAAAAAAAAGAAAAGATGACTGAGAATTTACCAGTATATTCCATATCGCACTTTATCGAGCAATGCGGCTCATCCATAGCACAAGTGAGTTTTTAATTCCATCTCTCAACTATCCAATTACTCAAATGAGTCAACACTCAAACACACTCATACTCGATACTTGAGTACATAGAGGAAAATTACTGAGTGGTTTCACAAATTTATTGCTTACAATAAAGTCACATTTTTTTATAATGCCAAATTTTAATAATAGATCATGGCTACTTGGCGCTTGATATTCGTGTTGATTGAAACGTGGCAGATAATCAAGAATTTTGCTTTTTTATTGTTTGGCACATTGTGTATAAATACGCTACATATACGTAGTATATGCACATTTCTGCATTGTTTTATATGTATGCAAGTGTGAATTTATTTCTAAAAGGCACTCTTATGTTTAGTTAAATCTTTAGCAGGTAATTTAAATAAGTAATGTTTTCACTACTTGTGATGGAGCGGTAATTAGTAGTAAATATTAACTGCGGAATGCCCCACATACATATTATATTTTATGTTGTCTGATTTTCCACGACAGCCTAAAAGTATGCTACATTTATTGCATACTATCGAAAGCTGACTTCATTAGGGTTCTTGGGCTAGGATTTATTCTTATGATTATAAATATCGCATGTGGCTTTGTTGTGTGCATTTATGTATAAGCCGTAGACGATATTAAGCTTTTATTTACTTTTTATATCTACATACATATGTACAGAATGGTCTTAATGTTAAGATACATAAGTATATCGTTGGATGTCCGTCAGACAGAAAGTTACCCGGCATGCTTATCAGTCAACGAGATCACTCTCAACTTAAACATTGCTGTAAAATAAAGCGGGTGCTAAGAGCGTAAGCTTTCTGAGAGAGAGCAATAAGTTGCAATGAGTAATTTTAACGGCTCTCTCTCGTTTTGTGCCGCGACTGACAACGCGTATTTACGATAACTAAATAGAAATGTATTAAGTAGCCGTTGTCATTATTCATTTTTGGCGCTAGTCATGAGTGTGTGTATGTGTTTGTGTGAGCGTGTTTGCAAGTGTATGTGCTTTTTTTGTGTTGTCTGCATATAGTTTGTATATAAGCGCCGTTAATGTTGCGCTAAATTGTTGTGTTTTTATCAGAAAAAACAAGTAAGACTGATTAAGTGGAGAATGCCCGACTAGCAGATACCCGCTGGCTGATGTTTAAGTAGAATAACTATTAATTTAAATTCATTTATAATTATTATTGTTAAATAAATGCGAATAAGTAATTAATTAACACGATTTAATATTAAGTGATGTCTCTGATATCAATGGCAAGCCAAGGTTAAATCAGTTAAATTTGATGACAGCCTTTTTACAAACTTTTGCCAGTACAGGGTATTTAAAGTGAGTGCTAGGCGTATGTTCTCAGCTGCATAATGTGCTGTCACTGCTTGTCCGGACTCCGGAGCATTCCCTGCGTTTAGTTTAGTTTTCCAGCAGTGCGCGTCGCGTGTGCTCGACTATTTAAAGCGGGGCAGAATCGAAATCAAGCTTTAAATATATATAGTACATATATATATTTCCGTAAAATCCATGGCAACAAAAGTTAATTACAAAATATTAAAGGGTTATCAGCGCTAAATGTTTGATTAAAGATTTGCCAAACAACATGCAAATAATTATTGTGCACTGAATAAAATTGTTCTGAATGTAAATCACAATTTTCGCATTGTGCTTTAACTGTTTGTTGTGTATTAAATGCTCGTTCAAGTGTAAATAGTATATAGACTGACTCGCATGAGAAAATGGTGCGCACCCCCAAGTTGGATCAATTGGGGCGCTCCAGGTCGGAGATGTCGCCTCTGAATCCTCCCCAGTCGGCACACTCCACGGCCACCACGAGCTCCGGCCATGAGCGTAACGATTCTGGTGGCTATGGAAGCATATTTCCATTCGGCTTCTTTCGCAGCTCCTTTGGCCGCAGCGGTACTTCCATTCAGGTGGGTATTACGAGTACTACGAGTATTTGAGGGGTATTATGACTGTCAAAGCGTTTACCATATGTTTAGATGGGAACTTTTGGTGGTTTATCTGATAAGAAGTGCGGGCGGGGCACAAGACCCGCTGATATTTTTGGTACGCTTGCGTAGGCAGCCAGACAGTCAAGTCAAACATATGTTCCTACATCTGTATGAATTGTAGTTTGTATACATTTGTATACATACATAGATTTATATAGTATAGCTGATTAGAATTCTACAGACTGCAAATCGATAGCGCCGGAACCTCTGACTAATATGATGTCTGTGTTATTATTTGCATCTGTTCATTTATCAATCACTTAATATCAATCAGGGATAACTTCATTATTTTTATTAGACTTAATTATAAATATATATTTTGAAGTAATATTCAACTTGAATGCTGTGAATTATATCTGAGTGATTGGCAACTCTGTTTCACATGATTTTAGAATGCAGCCTGAAAGTAGGCAACACAATATATATTTTCTTTTTGTCATATCTGTATGAGTGTGGGGTTGT